>PNEQ01104325.1:0-46343 GCA_003012365.1 Medauroidea extradentata
TGTCGTGGGGTTTTACACGCAAATCACAGACGTGTGGTGTTACAGTAACCTTATTGTGATTGGTACAGTCAAATGAGAAACGTCACAGTTCAAAGGCACGCTGCCAATATCTATGAAGCAGAACTGCAGACGTGCACATAAGGCACTGGAACAAAGTGGGGCAAAATTCTTTTCGCGAAAAGTTCATGTCTCTAATAATATTACATTAAATGTCTGAGTTTTTATTTCACATGAGAAATAATGTTGCTTACGTCTAAGTGCTGTACGCTTACTTTGTATGAAAGGAAATCTTACCTTACTTTTTTACAGTTTGCAGCTAACCTACAAGTTCGAGCTCCCTGTAACATCTTACGTCGTCGATCAATGACATTCCTGTTTCTTATCACTGGACATGCCACGAACTGCGAGGTAGAACTACGAGTAAATGTGGTTCTGAAAATGTTTCTTAAAATGCATTCCAGAGTAAAAAACCGGGAAGAGGATTGGTGATCACTTAAAAGTAACGTATTTAATAGCCGTCAATATGAAGCGAGTCGAGGAGGGACCAGAGGTGGAACGTGAACGTAATGTCTGAATTCCTCACAGGCAATTCTGGGCCTTGTGACTTATCAGTAGGGCCCGGTAGTTTTCGTGAAAATATTTTTGCCCCACTTTGTTTCAGTGTCTTACGTGCACACCTGCAGCTTAACTTAATGGCTATTGACAGGGTGTTTTTGTGCAGAGTCGTTTTTCATTGGACTGTGCCAATCAGTACACGGATAACTGGCACACAACACGTATGTGATTTGCGGATTTAACCTTCACACGCTGGGTGTTAGGGCATCCAATCACTGACCACAAAGCAGAGATGCAGGTGTGCACGTAAGGCACTGAAACTAAGTGATGCAAAAGGCTTTTCGCGAAAACTACCGGGACCTACTTATTGGACACTTGTAAAATCTGCTAGGGTTACTGTTTTTCAGCCCCAAGATGAAATTTTGCCCTTTTCAGGTTACCGTCGTTTTTCAAGAGGAAAACAGCGTCGGCAATTTCGATATATATTGTTTTGTCATGATAATTCTTGAGATTCATTACTAAACTTCATTAGAGAACAAATTTTGTAGTAAAAGAATTTCTGACGTTACAGTCAATTATATGCTAGCTCTGTTAGTGTATCAGAAACCGTTCAAAGTAGTTAATCAATATTCTGGACGTTGCTACAGTTTAGACTAGTAAAGACATTCCGTCAATACTAACTTCAAATAAACCTAAGATTCCTACTCTAAGCTCCAATGTAGCCAGAATTGTCATAATAATACTCAAATACAGCATATTCGTTAAAATTAATTAATTTCATTTAACAGCTGCTTTTCCCCCTAAATGTAACATCCGCAAGACAAGACATATGGCATTCACGAATTGTAACTGTCTAGAGTTTATTAGGTTTTCTCGGCTACATGACAAGGATGCACAATCACCAGGGAACAAACAGGTATGACTAGAGATTATGGATATATGGCGGAAATATATTGTGTCAACGTGCCCTTGGAAACCGCTGTAGTTTCTTGAAACGTTTGTGATTAGGTTGCATACGTCTGACGTAACGTAGTCGACTGCAGACTAGTAACAACCTTCAAATTTTACAACAGCGGGAGGGATTATTTTTGGCTCAGTCAAATAGGGTAACAGCTCTACGTACAAGTGAAAACCGGAGACCTTTTGATAAGCTGAACGTATGTTGAAACCCAGCAAACTCTCTAGCATTCCCGCGATAAACCATCATCTCTAGCCACTCATGAATATAGAAAGTGTAAAAAAACGTATGACTCTTTCGTGCCACTGTATTTTGAAAACGGTGCAGTGGCCTGCAACTTGTGTTTATGGATTATGGTCAGGGCCTGGTAGTTTTCGCGAAAAGATTTTTGCACCGCTTTGTTTCAGTTCCTTACGTGCGCACCTGCATCTCTGCTGTGTGGTCAGTGATTGGACGCCCCAACAGCCAGTTTGTGGAGGTTGAACCCGCAAATTACAGACGTGATGCGTGGCAGTTGTCCGTGTACTGATTGGCACAGTCAAATGAATAACGACTCTGCTCAAAAACACTCTGTCAATAATCATTAAGTTGAGGTGCAGGTGTACACGTAAGACAATGAAACAAAGTGGGGCAAAAATATTTCCGTGAAAACTACCGGGCAATAATTATGGTTATGACGCTGTTTGAAGACGAATCAGAAATATTCAGTAGCGGTACACAAGAGTTTTCATTGGCCCAGTCAGATAGGAACACGCGAATAAAGAAAGAACGAAAGATATCTGCACGTGGTACTGAAGCCTAGCAAACAGTCAACTTTATCCGCTATAAATAAGTGTCTGTATAGTAGGGAAAGAAACATTTCGTGATTTCAATAACTCTCGTGCCCTATGCATACTCAAACTCCGTCTACTCGTACACTGTCTGCTGTTCCAGAGAGTAGGCCTACAAGTTAATGTTTGGTTTGACAATACACAGGATAGTGGAGTTTAACCAGAGGCGTCATTCAGGGAAGGGGAGGGGGGGGCAAATGCCGCCCCAGGATTTAGAATTTTAAGTGTATAAAATGTATTTTTTGTATTTTGTTATTTAAATTATGCTAACTTCAGCGCACATAAAACTGAAATTTTATCATTATAGTTTCTAATTTATGCATGCTTAATTCATTAAAAAGATGCAACAAAGTCACTGTCACCGAAAAAAAATCTTGCCCCCCCCCCCCCCCCACCCAAGAAAACTTGAAATGACGCCCCTGATTTTAACAGGCAGGTCATTGACATCGCGAAATATGTATATATATTTTCCCTAGTCACTAGTCATGGCTAGAGATGATGGTTTATCGCGGGAAAAGTTGACTCTTAGATGGATTTCAATACACGTCCAGCTTACCAGAAGATTACGGGCTTTAGCTTGTACGTGGAGCTGTTGCCCTATTTGACTGGGCCAATAAGAATCCCGATATTGTAATATTGGATGCCTGGTATTGGTCTGCAGACAGCTACGTTGTGTCAGTGTTTTCAAGGCTATCTTGGCACAAAACATTTTCGCGATATACCATCTTCTCTAGTCATGGCATAACACAACGGATACATTTTAACGACTCGAGTTGACATTTTACTACACCCAGGCTAACCTGGGGAGTTTTACAAACTTCTGAGGGCATAAGGTTTGTATTGATTGCAGCTTCGCACTGAAGCCAGAGGAATTAGCGGCGTCCGGAGATGGCGCGACTGTTTTTGTTGTCGTGCAACAGCGAGCAGCGCTGCGAGGCGACTGAGGGGAAGTCGCATGCTGGCCTGCGCCGCCCAAGGGGTTTTCAGGAGGGGAGGGGTTGGTCGCCGCGGGAGGGGAAGTTGGGGCCCTAGGGCGGCAGGATCGTGTTCATGTATGGAGGGGGTGGTCGCGCGGGGGCAAACACGAGAGTAGCCGAAGGGCAGGAACCGAGCGCGGCCGAAGTGGCAAATGCCGTGTTTAAGACGTGTTTTGCCGACCGAAACGCTTCCCGTACACCGACCGTGCCATGCGCTGAGGGCCTCCCGCGGCGGGAGCTGATCCGACGTCCCGACGGCGGGCGTGACAGGTGGACCCGGCCTACTGTGCTCCGCGCGCACCACGTGTTCCCCGCTGTTTGCAAACAAAACGCGCGAATCACCGGCGCGCTCTCAGAGCACGTGGGGACGCTGTGCGCATGCACTTCACGCGGTCGCGTCAAAGCTTCCTCGCCGGCTTCTCATTCAGGAACGTCTACCGTGGTGCGCCGAACCGGGTAATTCCGAGTCTGCATTTTGTTATCACGTGGGCGACACCAAACCGATGAGTGGCCCGAGCAGTCGGGACCACGTGTCTTGGCCGGTCTTGTGTCGAGAACGCGAATAAATTGTCATATCGAGAACCTCTACTTTTCCGGACAACTTAGAAGCAGATGGTGTTATTTAAAATATTCATTCGCTATGTTAGCACGAGACTAAATCATTTCCTCTGGTTCTAAGAAGAAAATCAAGTTTCTATTGCTCTGTGAATTTTAACATCACGACTGGTATCTGGATTGAAGTACGTTTAGTCGGTGTTTCTGGTTAGGATTTCCCGAGAGCTGTCGTGAATTACTTGGAAGGTAAGTGTGTATAATAGTTGGGCACCGCTGGACGGAAGTAGAGAAGAGAATCTGTGCGGTGATTGGCGCTAGGACGATGGTGCTTGTCGTCAGGTGAAGAGAAGCAGCTACAAGACCATGTATCCGTGGTACAGGGACTCGGTCAGTCAACTGGGCCAGTTCTGCGGGCCGCCCAACCCCATGGGTGCCACCATCAAGACTGAGAACGGCTACAATGACTGCATGCTGGCTCTCGACTACGCCTCGCAAACCAAGGTACGTGCTGGTGCGCGGTTCGAGTCCCGTCCAAGCCCCGTCCCTTTTTCTGCTCCATACAACACCCTTCGCTGCACTACAAGCATTTTATTTCCATTCATTGTTATAAATGTGTGATCTCATTTTGTTAAGAAGCTTGCAGAAATAATTTGAATATTTACAATACGCGTAATGTAATTTTAATGCCATGATCATGTTTCCAAAGACTAATTTATTATAAATCACAAAAATAAATATGTATGCCAGGGTTCCGAAGATAATTCAAACATTTTTACAACAAGCATTAATTTCAATTGTTGCAGGCAGTGACTTCTTACATAGTGATTTGCGATATATATTGCTCGTGGTGAAGAAATAATAATTTAATTCGCTCACTTTTATGTTGGCAGACGTCATATCGCCTTCCTTCGTATAAGTCACTGTAATACGAAAACACGTCCTTAAAGTATGTAGTACGAAATTTTCGCTCGTGGAGTTACGCATAGCAGGCGTGAAACACCTTTCGACACTACATTCAACTGAAGAATAGCTTATTTACGTTTTTTTTTTTTCAGTTTAAAACAAAAAACTTATTTATAAACATATTGTTAATGTCGTTGTCTGTCTGATTTGTTGTACTGACGGCAAAACTAAACAAAGTCCACGCGTTCGGGTGTTTATGTAGCATATACACTTAGCATCTAACTACATCACAAGAGTCGTCACAGAACTAATGAGGATCGTTGATATTCATGTTGGACAACCATCCTCTTGTTCTTTGAGTTTGGACATCACATTAGATTTAGTGATAGTGTGTTTATTAAAAATTAATCTGATCTTCCTTCTGGCGCAAGAATTTTCCAGATGCATATGCTTTATACATATATTCGTATTTCTAATAAACGGAAATAATTAACTCCGGTATTAGTCAACAAAATAAGATGCAATAATTGTGTGGTAATAATAAATATATGCTTATTATTACCCCGTTCCATCGATAGGCTTTTAAAAGATACGACAAACTTTATTTTGTAAAAACGAACTATATTTAAGTCAGAGAACGAAGGATTTTTAGAAATTGTTGGAGCAATATATTTCACAACATTATTAAAAGTAGTTAAACGTATCGATCCCGTTTTTAAAATAGGCATAATTTGTTATGTTACGTCAGAACCAAGGTGTACTTTTATCTACCATAATAAAATAACTACAAAACATATCTGAATAATAACATATTTGAGAACTTCAAGAATGGAGTAATATAAAAAAATAATTTTATATGCTTAGATGCGTATAAAAATACAGTCATATGCTAATATAGTGAGGCCTAGTGTCAATACGCTCGTGGTAAGTCATTAATATCCAAGATATTAAAAATGATATTATTAATGTATATGCAAGATAGGAATTAAAATAATTGGGCCTTTCAGTAACTTGTGAACTTGATGACGGTAGAATATAGAACTTTATTTATTTACACAAGTCTTACGAGAATAACCCTCTCGACATTATAACACCTTCATACAGCAACTTAAATAACGACCTAATTAAAACCTCTTTAGAACGCCAAAATTTCGCGATACACACTTTCTGATTGGCGCGTTTTCCAAACGTCTTCGCAACCCACACATCATAGGTTACCGATAGTGCTAACTGCCGTCGCAATCTACGACGATTTATGTTTTCAATAGGTGGGTTATATCGGCTGTCATTTTTTCCCCGGATCGATGACAGTGTTATCTGAAGTGCGTTTTTTTTTGCGTTATCGTTACTTGATCTAAGGTATAAATAATTTACGGTAAATTAGCGTTATTTATAAGAAGGTGTTATAGGCCTATTTAGGCTTAGTCATACATCATACATTTCCGCTAATTTTAAATACGAAGTTAATTTTTAGAGTTTATATTTTACTGTTCTCGATAACCCACACTTGTTGTGACTATAACATACGTGAATTATTATTATTATAATTATTAACACGGCCGTAATCTTTACCATGTGTTTTTTTATATCTGTCATTACACAAAAGAATATGCGCCGTTTGTTCAATAAAATGAACATCTCAGGCTAAATGCATTGTTAAAACTGTTGACTGATATTAGGTTATTAACGTGCAGGACATAACAAGTTAGTGCTCTGACAAGTGTCAACATTTTCTAGAGTTATGTGACCATGGATAGCGGAGATATAGGTGTAAGATGGATAAATTGTGTTTGGTAGATAAATAAACGCTGCCGACGCCAATTGAAACATACACGTTTATGAAAGTTAATTTGTTAAAAAAAACTACAAATCAACAATCCCTGATAATATTTGCCAAGTTTATGAGCAAATAATTGCGCAGATTAAAGCAATTTGTAAAGCACCGCAATTTAATGTACGAGTTATCGGCGTCAGAGATTGTTAATCAGAAATGCTTTACCAGAGAAACAAATTCCGCTCAGAAAGGTGGCAGAAAGTATTGTCAAGGAAGGAAGTTTTTTTATTTTTTATTTTGCAAACTGACTTCGGGAAACCAACAATTTTAAACTTATGCTTTTATCACTGCATGTTCTCTTCTGACTCATTACTATTATGCGCTTGATACTATGTTATTCGCGAGTAAATTACTAATTTCAATATATAATTTGTGAGATAAGTACGACTCCTTCTAATAATTAATTTCCAGTGTTGGCACTTGAAATCGAAACGGCCTCGGCGGGTATTGTATTAAACTGAGCGTGTAGACAGTTCGCGGTAAAGTAACAGTACTGACGACCGCCTTTCTCAAACATTGATTAAAGGTGTTTTTTAATGTTGCTTTAGGCGTTTAATTTTTTTAGTTCGGTATACTGTATATACACAGTAAATAACTTAGTTATTTTACAAGAAAAAGCTTGTAAACTAATGTAAAAACGTATATCAGTCTAGAAACTGCAACAAATAATGTCGCAGGTCATTGCAGTGGTCTTAAGTTTCCAAACACCTGTGGTGACTAGTAGGATATATTTTTATGAGCAAAGTGTTTGATGTGAAACAAAATAACCTTAGAAGGCCTGTCACGTTTTGGAAAACAATTTGCACTTTAACAAAATTTTCTTTGAACCTGGTTGTCACAAAACTTGTTCATATCACTTCACGCAATTGTAAAATGTACAAGAATTTATCTGTAAATCTATAAGTATACACAAATGTTTGTAAATGTAAAGAAAAATGTGTATATTTCCTATAATTTCCTGCAAAATTACAATCGTATTTGTAAACTGAAAAAAAAAAATCATTATTTTCCAGAATTTTTTTGTAAAAGTGCAAGACAGTATTACTGTGACTCTAATTACTACTTAGGATGTCATGCTCACTTATGAATGTTGAAGAAAAGTGCAAAAAAGAGGGAATGGAATAAAGTGACGAAAATGGTAAATATGTCGCGAGCCGCTATTGTATTGCGGTGTTGTGGAAAGTAGTAGACGCGAATACGGCTGCCGACGGGCGGTAGAGTGAAGTGCTTCGACAGAATTCCTCACCCGGCCACAAATTGGAAGGTAAACTTGTTACATGTCCAGGTTTTGTGGATCGGGTTATTATTAATAGCACGTGAATTGAAAAGAATAATCTTACATACTTCATGCAGGTGTTGAATATTTGACTAAATGCGACGATGCCAGCTCATATTTACATTACATTATATATTTTCGTTTTTCGGTTCCACGTCGCTGTAGTGTTTGTTATCTATATATAAAAATGAATCCCTATTTCCCTTGGTCACGCCATCACTCGTGAACAGCTGGACCGATTTCACTATTTTTTTTGTGTGTTTGTTATTGTCAGGAGAAGGTTCTTATTTTAATACCAATTAAAAAATTGCACGGAAAATTAGAAAATTTAAGAATACTTATTTAAGAATACGTAACAACCATATAATATTATTTCTAATTTAACCTTAGCGCTTTGAACAATATAAACATTTGACAAAGAGGATGTAAAAAATCTGAATATCGTTTGAAACAAATGCTTCGATCGGAGTTATTTTATTTAAAAAATAAATAAAGAAAACTGAATTTCTTAGTGTACGTCACGGTTAGTTCAGAGCCATTACGTCATGAGGATGCTAAACAAATACGAACATTGTTTTCCATAATTTTGTCTACATTCTTCCTGTCTTAATGATGACTATTGAAATTGAATTGTTATAGTTAATAAAAAAGTGTGTTTACTATCCTAATGCTTTATGATATACAATATTCTTAGTATATAAATAGTTTTGTTGGTTCCGACACGGGAACAGGCGACATATAACTGGCCATGTGAAAAACATGGATTTTCACAAAAACAATCAAAAAAGAAAACAAACCCTTAGCGACTGCCCTTGAGATTTATTTATCGACATTAATTATAACAATTCGATTTCAATAGTCATCATTAAGACAGGACAACGTCTGTCGGGTCAGCTAGTGTCTAATATTTAAAAGAAATTGTCGTGCTGATTGGGCCGTTTCGCATTCTAACGGTAGCTTACACAGGAGGAATTTGTTGAACCTACCCTACATTTGTGACATTTTATAACCGTGTACAGACACTAGGTCGTGTAGGAATGTCTATCTGGGGTAGATGCACGGAGCATATAATAACTTATAACTACGACAAACAACGAAAACACTATTTCTACCGAAGGCGTCCGAAGTTCGGTGGAAATCCTTTACAAATTATCCGACATAAGAACATGAAATCGAATAAAATTTTGATTTTGCTTATTTATACCTGTGAATTGTCTTTATAATACTTTTTCTCTTATTATATTTATTGTTAATACAATTAACTGAGCTATTTGTTAATTACATGCGTTGTTACAGGTACATAATTTCATTGCGTATTTATTTCGTAAAGTGTTCATTTTTAAATGCGCAAATGGTTAACGTGTGTGCCTTCAACTTCGTCAATCTTCGGTAAACATTCGTTTGTCGTATTCGAGCTACGACGGTCCTGGGTGGAAGTGTTTGTGGCAGCTCGCCGAGTCGGCCCGACTTGCACGGCAACAACTGCCTGGCGCGGAGCTTAGTCGCTACGACGCGTGTCTGCATGAAACCACGCCGTCGACAGCCAAGTCGTTACTTTCAAAACTCCCTCTTAGCGAGCATGATTCACGCTAGTAGTTAGTTTTCGAATTTGTGCAATAAAATAAAGTTTTTAACGGAATGCTTTGAAAACATTCAAGACTAAGAGGAGCTATACGATGTACAATTCGATGTAGACGTTTTGCAAAAAAACGCAGCTTCCACTCGCAAAAAATTATTTTGCTTGATTTTGGTTTAGTTTCGTAAGAACATTGTTGTTAGTTTGGGTGCAAATATCTGAGAAAACTACGAGGTTTATTGCTACCAAAATATTAGGCAAAATGTGATTATATATTTGATTAGGCGAAAAATAATTACGTATTTGTGGAAAATAATTTAGGGAGTTTAAAATTAGGCAAAAATAATTACGTATTTGTGGAAAATAATTTAGGGAGTTTAAAATTATGTTGCTTAGAAAATACTGTATTCAAAATCTCGTGTTTCTATTTTTCTTCATTTTCGAACATTAATTTTTTTATTCCTAAAAAGAGAGCAGATAGATTAAATCATTTTAATAAACTTATTGATTAATGTAGCCTGATTTTTTTCAAAACGTTAAAAATTATCTCTTTGGTCAATTTCGTAATGATTTCGTTTGAGAAAATTTGGCTAAATAGTACAAACTACTTCCATGAAATATATAGCAGGGTTTTACTACCTCTGCCCTTTTTTATGAATCTGGAAAATTTTTTTCGGAAAATTATGGTAGCATCTTACCCCTAGTTTGACAATTTCCATTTACGTATTACTACTTTATTTTCATAGAAATTACTTAAAATTAAAATGTCTTGTTGCATGGTTTTAACACTATACAAAGGATTTTCGGATTTAGGCACCAAAATTTATTATTGCATTACTTCACGATTCCAAAATGGTAAGGACTTATTTATGATTAAAAGAAAATGTTTGACTAACTACGTCATAGTTATTAATGTAATATACTGGATTATTGAGCTTATTGAAATGTTATGAGAGAGCTAAAATTATATGTTTAGAATAAAAGGTCATAAATCAACAAAATTACGTGAAGAACCAGTAATTATTTACTGCAGCAAAGCCTACAATGTCCCTACTAAACATGAAACTGATTTACGTAGTAGTGTAAATTTTGCCATAACCTTTCCGATTCCGATCTATATTTTGTACGTTGAAACGTTAAATTTCATAAAAAATGACACTGTGAATAGTTTTAAGTTTGGCTCCTGAACCTTGATAGATGAATATTAGAATAATGTTCTCGTTCTTATGTTCAACGAGCTAAATAAAGATAAATTATTGTATTATTTTCGTGATTTATTTCTCTGTTAGGCCTAAGTAAATTTCTACGCCAAATGTGTGGAATTACGTCGGCCTTAAGCGTTCAAATTATTCAAAGTGTGGAAACTCCGTGTTTGTTTGTCGCGTGACATTTTTCAAACAAACAAGTGGTAAAACATAAATGAGCTATAATAAAATTGCCAGAAGGGCCTCAAACATACCATGCTAAGTTATAGGCCTACTCGCTGTTAGCGTCTGAGTTTTTCACCGACGAACGTTATCTCATATCTCATCCATGGTTATTACCAGAGGTTTACGCAAGATATCACTTTTTCTGAACCTTGTGCTTAATACCAACTTAATGAATGTTTATATGAAAACTTCTAGTACCGGTTATACTAATATGTTGCATGGAAAAACTATTTTATTTGATAGTCATTGAAGTGAGTGAATAATTAAAATATGCACATTTTTAATTTTTTAATCTCTAATAACATAATTTTACAAATTAATATGCGTACAACTTGTAGACTAGCTCCAAAGTGTTGCCTACCCTTCCCTTCCTGAAAATTAATATTAAACTCACCTCTATTAACCAGTGCTATAACAGAGTTTCCTCACTTACAGAATTTATTTTCTGATACACTGAGTTAAAAACGTGATCCTTCCTCGGAAAAACTTTGCTTTTCAGGTGCAATATGCTGCTATTTAAGACATTTTAAACATAAATTAAAAATACGGCCGACAGAATCTGTAATATGTTTAGTGATATAATTTCTAACTGTGAACAATTTTTTTTCATTACTTTTGTGAGCAGTATTCATTTACAACTTCTAAAGCTTAAAAAATGTCGGTAAATATTTGGGACGGGCGCTACAGTCCCTTCACCACCCATCTCCCCCAGTCCTTAGCGGAATGAATGCTTATGTGTTGTACATATCTGACGCAACATCAGTCTACATTTTAGTACTGAAAAAAAGCTAAGATGTACAGCGCGTTTTGTCTTGCATTAAAAGAAGTTTTATCATGCACTCTGATATGTCAAAGTTTACTAAACTTGAAGAAATGGAGTACACTTGGGTTTCCTCACGTGGCTCTCGTAACGAACTTATCGCACCGCGATAACGCCAACGAATTGTATGTCGCTACACTCTATCGCGTGTGTGTATGACTCAGTGAAATTAATTTCGATAGACGACGAGAGTCGATCGGAATCGAAGTTTACACTCAGTTCATCGCTACTCTTTTACATGGACAGTGCGATAACAGGTGGATATATCAAGTAATCCGCTGGGGTTAGGTAGACTATGTTTTGTTAGTCACGTGACCAAGTTGATACATTACAATAGAAATCCTGCAAACATTTCAGGTTCTCGTGACTAATGGGATGCTTGAAAGCTCACTCAATTTGCTATTTCAACATCTCCGAGTTAAAATTTCACTAACCATTCTAACCTCGTGACTTAACATAACCTCACTAAACTTTTTTCATAATAATTATGTGTGGTGAATATATGTATGTATATGTTAGCGATTTTTCAGCGGACAAGTTATTTAACTATATGTTCGAAAGGTGACAACCGAATTTATAAAATGTTCGTGTTTTAGGTTCGTTTTTTAACTTTGTCTTCGAAATGCCTGGAAGAAATTATGTGTGGTTATCACTACAAATACGTAGGTAATAGAAATTGCTTGGGTGACAACTTTGAATTTCAGATATTGACTGAACGATGTTATTTTTGTTCGAATCAATTGTGCCATTGAAGTAAGTTACAATGAACAATCTCTCGACGATCATGAACTAAGGTGTATTTAATTTTAAGTATAATTATTATCCTTTATCCATTCGTTTTTTATGTTATTTCCATAAATTTAATGTACTTCGAAAATTTTTGACAAGTTAATGGGAAACAGAATTTTTTTATATTCAGAAATACAATAATATCTTAAAAAACTAACTTAATTTTAATGTTGGGAATTTTGTATTGTTTGATTATTATGGGAGTTTAGTGGAGGTTAGTGAAAAAGGTGTCTACAATTATTACTGAGATAAGTTTTTAAGAGCTTTTTTATGATTCTTTAAAACACAAGAATCATCCACTGACATAAAATCGCAGGCATGTATAAGGTTGTCTGGTATTCATAATGTAGCAACGTAGTTTAATAATCAATTATGATAAATAATCATTCTATAGCGGCATTATAAACATGGGGCGGATAATACATTTGAAATTATTATCTAATTCACAACAGTATTTTCTGTTAAAAAACTGTTGTTACTATGAGCAAATGTTCGTGTAATACATAGAATTTGGTGAAGTTTGCTATTAATAGACTACTGTTACAATTACTGTTACAAGTATGTTATATCTTGCGCTATATCGTTATCGTTGTTAATGTCAAATTATGTTTTCAAGATACTAAATTTCATAAACTATGGCTTTTCTTATACACAATTTTTATCTAGGCGATATTGTTTGCACGCCACAGTAAAAACACTGTTGGTGTATTTAATCACAATTTGCTTTTTTAGCCAGGCATTCATCAGCCGTTGCAAATGAAATATTACACGCTATAGAATTTAGCGCGTTATAATAAAATCTGTCGTACCTATACGTTTAGTGTAAATCAATTTGTTATATATTAATGTATGCTTTTATCTATAACCACTGAAAATATTAGAACAAATATTCTATGTTTACTCTATGCGTACTATTTTAGGACGAGAAAAATTTTTCCTGATATACGTAAATACAGTCCAAATTTTTAGTATTGCAATACAGTGCCACACCTTTAATATTACAATGAAACAAACAAAAGTTTGGCATTTTCGTACGTAGACTTGAATTCCGCAGGGCAGAAACTTGAACGTCTAATCTAGAAACCGTGACACTAAGACTATAATGTGGGGTGATTAAGTTACTTGAGGCCTTCTGTGTGCTAAATTAACATTACTTTGCTTGTTATTCTGATAGTAAACTGAACCATTCAATATTTATAGTTTGAGAATTTGAATTTCTTGCTTGTTCTTTTCTATTGAGTTCAATGTTAGCCAAACACATTTTATTCGATTCGTTAAATATTAATTAATTAAATATACTATATTCATCCTGTTCTAAAATCACGTCTAACAGCTTCATGTTAAAAATATTATCAAAACATTGATAATTACAACAGTCATATTAACGTTTTAAATGCAATTATTCTGTAAATTATTTACACACCTAAATAATGTGAGTACGTAGGCCTACTACTTATTTCACTGCGTAATTGTACAAAGAATTATCTTACTATTACTATTTTCTTAGTATTTTAAAATAAAAAACGTATGCATTACCATTTTGTTGCTACGAACAATTGCCGAGAAAACTAAGCAGGCCTTAACTGTTTATTACAATAAATTTAGTGATTTTTACATTAAAAATCAATATTTTAAAATTAATATGTTATTCGTTGGTCCATTAATGAATTTCTTTCCTTTAATTTCTCAGAAAGCAACGCAATAGGCTAAAGTTTGAGGCTGTGCTTTACAGGGTCGTATGAATTACCTACACATTTTTAATGTTTATAAAAATATAAAAATAAATTTATGTTACATGTACAATATTGTTCTATTACCGTACAGTTCTTAATGTTTTGACTAACAAACGAACTTCAAAGTCATAATTAAGAAAACATAATTTTAATTTGAAGTTTTGTCGGTGATAAATCTGTAGTCCCTAACAGTACTTGAGACAATTTTAAAATATTCGCGAAATTCTCAAAACTTTTATGTACATTGCAACGCCCTGAAGTACATAAAAAAAGAGAGTTTTTGTAATTTTCTACGTTTGTTCCCAACGATTTCCCCAATTACTTTGCCGTATTTGATATTAATCTTGTGACTCGAATATTAACAACTTTTCTGTGTACTTATATTATGAAATTGTGTTAGGTGACATGTGCAAAAATTATATCATTTAGTTGTGCAGTGTTCATAAAGGCTGAGTGACAAACATAAAATTGTATGGCTAAGCGTTGTGTGATACGTTTTACACTTTTTTTGAACTATATTGCGTGTAGGCCTATTTAAATTCAGGTTTTAAATAAATATTTCAGTATTTTTCAGATTCTTAATGGATTTTCGTAACATCACATATAATGTTGAGAGTCATGAAATTTAAATTTTTTGCAAATATGGAATTATCTACAGCTTTTGTCCGTAATTTTCCAATTATTTTCCAATTAAGTTACGCTTATTAAAAGTAACGTTCATTGCGGAGCTAATACCTTATAGCTTGTCTGTAATAGATGAGACACCTTTGACGTTTAACTTCCCAGCAAAAGTACTCTGCTATCATTATAAACATTTCTATTCGCGTTGAAATTCTTAACCAAAATGTTGAGATATAAACGTGTACATTTATCAGCGCTGATATTAAGTATGTTCACGAGTTTAAGTTAAAAAGGCAATCTAACACTAAATATTATAAAAATTTACAAATGCAATGTATTGAAAAAAAATAATTTAACGAAATTTTATAGTAATCTACTTCGTGTCGTTTAATTAATTTATTAGCAATTTATAACGTTTTTGTTATCAAAGTGAATATTTCAATGAGGAAGACATTTTGAAATTTTTGGCCCAGTTAAATCTAAAATTTTGCAATTAATTAAGTGTAGTGTTTTTCTAAATATTAAGTGACACAATATTTTTTAATGAGAGTCGACTGCATTTACAGATTCTATTTGCAGAAAATGTATAGTCTCAAATTTTCAAAAATATTTGCATCGTTCATGTAGTAGTTACAGTGATTTATATATTTCTGAAACCTTAGAGACTGTACAGACGGAGACAGTTCATTCACAGTTCTTTTCTTCGAAGCAGTGAGATAATGAACCGTAATTTGTGTAGCTGAGGCAGTACGTAGGACTCAAGACACCTCGTCAAACAAACTAAAAATATCCACTCGGCATCTGCCATTTTTTGTTCAACACGAATTCCTTGTTTCTGATATTTGTTTTTTAAATTTTCTTCACGTCACATTCTTAAAACACTTTCTTTGTAACAACAGGTTTGTTACTCAAAAAAATATGTGTTATACGTGAGCAACTCCGCAGTAACTCATTGCAAACAAAATTTTTGTGTAAATGCTGCAAGAATAGTAACAATTTGTGATACATTTAACGCAGATTAATATAAATCTTTACCGTGAAGTTAGTTGTGGTATTTTAAACACAAGCTAAATGTTGAAAAAATATAATCTTCGTTACAAATAAACTTATGTAATTATAAAAAAAAAACTTTTTAAAAGAAAAATGTTATGGCACCAAACATAAACGTTTTTAATTTTTTCCATCGGCGTAAGGTTAGATTTCTTTATCGCAAGGTAAATATCTTCAAGAAAGAACAATCGCTCTTTGTTGCAATAAAATAGTTTTCACCGAGATGACATATAATAAAGTTTGTTATTTACACTATTACGAGAAATTATAAATCTCAATTACTATGCAAATACTATTATATACTGTATTTTTTTATGACTTGAAGACGAATCATGCTTATTATTTGTGTTTGTATGTAAACTCTTAAGTATAAATCATATATAGAAAACATGTATGTATAATTTTCTATAGATATGAAGAACGCTTAGCAAGTTGTCGGTTGTGGCGCGGCAAACAAGGTTCGTGGTTTAACATGAAATACATTCCGAGTAGAGATGTGCTTCATATTCTTTACCCGCGGGGAAATGAACAAGTCCAGCAACTTTTACTTTCGCCTAAGGGTTCCAGGCACACGCACAGGATACTCTAGTTCACTGGAAACACGCTTCATTGCTGCGTTCACAAGATCACAATAACTTCACCATGTTTCGAACCCTTCACTGCCTCAGTTCACAATATACGCATTGCAAGCAACTTACACTTGCAAAAATATAACATTCCATTTCATGTATTATTATTGTCAGAGATACGGGTTTGTCGCGAGGAGATTTTTACATCTGTTTGATGCAATGCCCGGTGTGAACAGCGCAGCTCTACATCGTCGTTATTGGCATCGTATCTTTGTTTAAACACGTCTCTCATTGGACTGCAACGATCATAATACGGTTATTGTTACACATTACATCTGTGATTTGACAGTAAAACCTCAAGACAAGTGAAAGTTAAATAAAACATTGGATCACTGACCATGAAGCCTTACGTACAGAAATGCACATAATGAATTTGAACCAAATGGTGCAAATTTTTTTCGCCACAAACTGGTGACTGTAATTATTATTACTACTCAAAACTGGGAAATAATTATAATGAAGCATTCCATACGAACATTATTATTTTATGGTGAGGTTTAATCTTCACTATTTATTAAAAAATCAGCACTGTAGTTGCATGTAATATAATGTCATTTAAACTGCACAGTCCATGACATAACTTGTATCCTACAATATTCCGGTGTACAATGAACTTTATTCCAAACCCCGAAAATAAATTTAAAAGCCAATGGTCTCATATAAAACACTGCGAAAAAGATTTTAAGTATTTAATACCTCTCAGTAGGCCTAGATAAATTTCCGAACACCTAACATACAAAAGAAATTGGCATAAGTTCTTTGACGGCGGAGAAGCAAAATTCTGGCCTTAGTGCCTGGTTTCTTTCATGATCTAAATTACACCACATCGTGTGAGGGTAAAATGCTTCTAAACCCATTAGCACGTGTGTGTAATTCGCTTTTCATGTCCTGCGTGTTTGTTTAGTGGGTCGCGTCACATAGGCCTACAAACAAGCTTTAACTGTCCGTTTAATTACCTACGAAAGTTTCCGTATATGAAGTAAATTTCTTAAACTGCTTCCTGCTGAGTATTTTCTGATCATAAACGCAATAGTGCATTTACCAAATAATCATTAAATGTTTGAAATTATATACAATCATTTCGATTATCTAGTAAATATCTAGATACAAATTAATAAGTAGGTATAACATTTTTTTGGACGTACACCATTACGGGCGAATATTGCCGTATTGCAGAAAAACCCACAATAACACAGAAAAAAAACAAAGGAAGAAAAGCTGTAAGCTGTAGTCAACATATATAAAACATAGAGAAAATACCTAAAAGGAATTTAGTCGTATCCCAGAAGACGACAGACACAATTACAAAGAACATATATATATATATAAACAACACAGAATTAATTCCTAAGTGGAATATAGTTGACTATAGAAAGACGAAAAAAAAAACGGAAGACTTTTTTCCTTCGTTTTTTTTTTACTGTGGGTTTTTGTGCAATACGTAACACTCGCCCGCAATGGCGTATATAAAAAAAAACTGTTATTTTTATAATACGAACACTTTGCAAGAAACGTTCAAAGATCACAAGTTAATAAGACCTAACATTTTTGGTAACACATTAAAATATTTGCTGCGGTTTATTTAGACTTAAGTGTTGTGCAACTGCAACACATTTCTTTGTTGCTCAGTAAACGGCAGACATAATAGTGTATACAACATACTTTGTGCCTCAGCTGTTTGGGTATTTGCCACGCAGCTCCAAGTTTCGTTTAGAGCAGCTTACACGTTCTAACACTAAACATTTTCTCCCTTGGTACCTTGTTCTGTTTGCGTGGATGCCACACTGTCCAAGTCCAGTGTTAGATTCCAAGCGTCTGGTCTGAAAGCTGTGCGGTTTCGTGTTTCTCAGCGAGGTGACGATTTAACACTTGAACGGCAGCTGATGCAGCAAATACTGTACAAAAGAACACTTACATAGAGCCAAGTTGTCCTGCGTTTGTGATGACAACAGGGGAAGTTGTCAGTTATTCAGTATTTATAAGTTTTGTTAAATATTATTTTAACTTATTTTTCAAAGAAACTTAAAGCTCATTACTACACAAATGTCTAAGAACAAAAGTATCGTATCGTAGTGTTTTTTGCACGTTCATTCAAATGTCGTGGTTTAAAAAATTCCTTAAGTATTGCATCTTCTCCCGAGTTACCTCACTTGATGACAAAGTCAGTCGTACACTGTTTTATATAAATGCGTTAATAATTCTTTAAAAATACGTTTTCCAAACAAAAAAAAATAGGCCTATTGTATTTAGTCTACCTGTTATTTTCTGAACAAAAATTTTAAGTCATTACATATTCTGTAATTATTGCCTGTGTTTTCGTTGCCTAAAAAATTCGCTGAGTAGTTTTATGAAAAGCCAAAAATACACAGTTACCTAAAGATCAATCAGTATTCTGTTTAAAAATTCGATTGTCATAAAAATATGTATGGTGCATGATACAAAACTGATAATGTCATTTGACGAAATAATTTTTACTTCATCGCAAACAAAACCTCTCTCCCTTAGTTAATCTTCTAGCTTAATTCTTGAAAATGTAAACAAAATTGTAAAAAATGTTTGTTTGTATAGTTACGAATAAATGTGTACGTTAGCTAACTAAATACGTTGTTAACGGAACAAAATGCAAAACGACACAAAGCTGTTTTTCTTGACCCAATGAAATATGTTGTTAAGTAGGCAGTGCACTAACGCTTAGCAATGAAGTAATCATATTTTGTGGACGAAATAGTATTAATTGGTTTGTACATACACAAAAGTAAATTTTTGTACTTCGAACCCAATTTTACGTTACCATCGGTAACTACTCACGCCTTGATCGTTATATTGCATTTCTTGTGAGGATTAGAGTAGTACCAATGCATACAAGTGTTTTTACGGATGTTCCATACTAGTAAAAATAAACTCTGTAAAAACATTTTGAGAGAAAGTGAACAATAAAGATGTGAAAACTGGAAGACATATCTGTGTAATTGTCGTACATTTTGTAAAGTATACATCAAGTCACATCGTGTGAATTCGCTATTTCTAATGGCTGTAATTGTTTAGGCCACGCCTGGTAGTTTTACAGTGATTTCGAAATATGTATTAAAGCAAAATAATTTTCGCATCGAAGAATCCTTACATTGTTTTGACACAATTATATATCATAATTTGTACCTTGTTTCTTTAGTTGTAATAAACCCCACAGTTTGTTCGATTTTGGCACCCAAAATATCACCATTTTTGTTATGAAAATAAGTAAAATATATTTTTTGTGAACAAACGTTACATTAGTTGGCAAAACTCCTACATATAACTGTGTATCGTACAATTGCTCTCAGTCTTGAATTTTTTAAAAGCACTCCGTTAAAAACACTTTGATTTTTTCGCACCATTGTGAAAACGACTACCTAGGATGGCCTTAATGTACAACTACCAGCCGAAATTGGCCCTTCTATAATACTGGGAAATACCTAAACATTTTTCAAACGTTTATAAAAACATTCTGTTTGCCACTTAAAAAGTTTAATTTATTTAGTTATGTCAAGCAAAATAAGAACAACGAAATAATTTTGTTTAAGAAGTAAAATATTTAATTGGGACTATAGAAACAAATTATTTAGCTTTGCCAAACATTCTTTTTACAACAAAACATTTCTCTCAGTGAACTTGCAATTCGTGTCTTTTGCAGCATTACAGTTTACTGTAGCAACCACACTTTTGATGCAATACTTTTACTCCAGAGTGTATATATACTCCTAGGCCTTAGTGTTATTCAGTTCATTTAAACCTGATATTTTCGTAGCTAAAATCCTTCAGTTATAATACATGTGCAACACAAACGTTTGCTTATGTAATTATTTTATATATTTAAAAACATTCTTTAACTAACATGTAGGCCATTGTAATGCACATAAATTCAATTAATGTTTGAACAAATGTAATTTTTTTAATATTTTTTTTTAGTATTTGTACCCTGACTAATAAAGATAGCTGTAAATTAAATCTACTAGAAAAAATGTCGTCTTATGTAAGCCGTATTGTCCTATTGCTATCCATATAGGCTAAGTACCCACGCTACTCTGTAAGCATAATGCACGTAGTGACCTGCTTAACGTTTTCGTCTAACAGATTTTTAGTTTCCATTTAGGGGCTTAGATATTTAAGTGTTTTTTTTTAATTACATTTTGTTCTAACACTTTCGAAATAGTTACAGAATTTGAATTTGTCATCTATGGTTACCTTCGCCAGAGGTAAATTTGTCGTTTCGTAAAATCAATACTATTTATACGTGTTAAAACATGTAGCAGTTCATGATAACAGTTATTTCTAATAATAAATATTTAAATAAATTTAGTTTCGAACGTCGATACAATAAAACCTAATCGCTAACTAAATTAAACAATACAAGCATAATACATTCGATCATAGACGGCATATTACAGTATTACCTTCAACGATATGGTATGCAATGAATGTCTGTGTTCGGTAAAATAAATTCTTAGCTACACGCACATTTCTCTTGCACTCAATCACTTAACTATTATTGTTGCAAGTACACCTGAGTCGCAGAACTAAGATACCGGCTTAAATGTTCGCCGGATGTCAGAGGGTTCAGTGACATCGACACGGTTGAAGCACGCTATCAAAACTGTTCAAAGTCATCTGTTATTTAACAACATGTCTTGAGCATAACTGTTCGTTTTGCTGTATTTGCCAACACGACTAACCATACCATTTTGAAATAGTTGGCAGCGATTGCACATAGAAGCTAACTAAACATTTGTGTAAAAAGATTTCCTCATTTTACATCGCATTGGTCTAATTGTTTTGACCGCTTAACTTCTTTTTATTACATGCGAACGTATTGCCATGTATTAAAAACTTGTTTATAAAGATTTTTGTTAATGTACATGCGGTTTTACTGCAACTACAGCCAATACGAGAAAACAAAAATTCAGCAATGGCAATTCATTGAACGCTTGACAGCTGAACGAACACCAATATCTTGTATAACACCAACAAGGAACTTACAGGCTCTATAGCAGTTTATAAGTTGCGGAATAAAAATAAACGGTAATTTAATTTAATATGAGATGAAATACATATACCTATAAAATAGAGTAAATTAATTTCGTCGACTAAGGCAGGTTTGACTACTATCTGCCGAAATATAATACATGTAACACATTATAACACCATTATTTCGTTAAATTAATGTACACGTAAGAGCAAATGTAAATCAACATTTCGTTGCGTACAGCATAGTATAAATTGTGATCGTGACAGAATACATACCTACGTTTTCAGTTCAAAGTCGGGTCGTTTGATTTAAGTTTGACGCGCTATTTTGTACTCACACGCTTCCAAGTCCAGATGACGTAAGTGGATGTTGCATGATCCTGAATAATGTGATATTAACAATAGATAAACATGCAATAATATTCCTTTTCAGTTCACACGTACATGGGTATAGAATGCCCCTAGAATCATCGTTGGCTAGTGAAAGATACGCTGAATAGTGTTTAGTGTGAAGTAATGTTGAACTTGGTGTGCTATTTTTTGTCTGCTGTTTATTTTGTTCTTATTACACTTAGTGTCTTTCAAAAAAGTTTTACGATACAACACAAAAACTATACTGCTAACGTTAAGAAGTTATTTTGTAGCACTAAATGCTTTCACGTGTGATAAACGTTTTTAGAAATCAAAAGCCATAGCTGGACTTGTAGCTACACGAATTCGTGTAATAGCGGTAAATGTATTCGTGCTTGTTATCACAGGAATTAAAGTGTATATTTAATTAATTTTCTTATTATTGCGAAAATGTTTTGTTATTCTTCTTTAGGCATTATTACAACTTTTTGAGGGAGCCCTTGACCGAAAATGTTTATTGTTTGTACGCGATATGGTTTTATGTGGACATGAAGACTAACTATATATTACTGTATTGACAATATTTTGTTTCATACTTGTTTTTATAATTGCATGTATAAATCCAAATTTGCATTAAACGGTTTTATGCTTTAAAGGAAAACCAACCGATTTACCGAATTGAAAAAAAAAAACATTCATACTGGGTAACGATATTGTAGGCTGTAAATTATTGTATGTAAAAACAAAAATAATATATATTGGTGTTTAAAAAATGCTGAAATTTGAAATTTAAATTTTAAAAATTCAAGAATGGTTTTGTAATACAATTTTTTTTGTTTAGCCAACATCGTTATTCAGTGTGCATATTTCAGTGCGGTAGGTCAGTTGGTTTTCCTTTAAACAATAAAAC
This sequence comes from Medauroidea extradentata, assembly GCA_003012365.1. Classification (NCBI taxonomy): domain Eukaryota; kingdom Metazoa; phylum Arthropoda; class Insecta; order Phasmatodea; family Phasmatidae; genus Medauroidea; species Medauroidea extradentata. The sequence continues at coordinate 22,799 of PNEQ01104325.1, forward strand.
CTTTTATGCAGTGGTGTTTTACACACCATTATAAATAACTATAAAAGCTAAAACATATTTTAAAACAGTAAAAGTCACAATGTACGTCTACGAAACAAATCATCTTCTACAAACAAACAAAAAAAAATGTTGGTCAACGTTCTCTTAAACAGTTTCAACCTCATTTGTATTTCCGTACAATAGTATTGATAGTTAACTGGCGCTGCTGCTAGTCGAAGTTGTAGCGTTTTGATATTCGCTTTTCAATGAAGGACATTTTTGCATTCCTTGTAGTTTTGTGCTTAGACAAAGCATTATAGATTGTGTCATCTCAAAACAACGAATTTCGGAAAATCACGCAATACCGAGAATTTGCCATCAGTTTTGTCTATTTGGCAATTTACTTTCTTATTTCTAATACAAACCAATCTTGAGTTAAAACTGAGCTATGTAGGTTAAATGCTAGGTTCTAAAAATTCATACAATCGATCGAATTTTCGTGTTCCTATCAATTAACGCTTTAGCATCACATTATTCATAATAATGCCAACAGGTTACAGCATTTAATGCTGATTTATTTAATTGAACTTGCAAGCTGTTTGTAATATAGACTAAGAAATTTTTTTCAATCTTGTAGAAATATTCTTAACGCAAGATAAATATTAATTATAACTATATTTTCTAACCTTTTTTAAACGAGCAATGATTTTCAGCACAAAATTTACTTGTATTAGTGCCTATGTTCTTCGACTTCACAGAGATCGTTTGATTGCTTTTACCGTGTAGTATGCAAGTAGTAATTGAAGTTATAGCATAACTCTTACAATATATAATGCATATGTAACTGTTCATGACCAGTTCCAACAGAATACTTATTTTGTTATTATAAATCTAAACACGCTGCTTACATTATTTTCGTTAGTATGGATAGAATAATGATTCGAAAACATTATAATGAACTAAATGAATGAGAACTAAACGATACATGCAGAAAACGAAACTCGAGCGGAGAATATAAAAACAAATTAATTTGTTTATGCTGCGAAATTGGCTCGTAAGGAGGTGCCACAAACGAAAACTGTGTTTCCGTTACGAAATTGGTTGAGTCATAAGGAATTATCGCACAATTTATGATAAGGTGGACTTAGCCTATAAAATCTAGTGCAAAAGGTTTATTTCCTGTCGTGAGAAGTAAGCCATTGATTGAGATTATTAGTAAGTTAAAACAAAGTAAGTGTTTACGTATTTACGTATATTTTATAATATTATACATTAATTACCACTTAGTTAAATGATGTATCAACTATGTTTTTATTTTAAAATACGTTTTTATTGATATATTTTCTACGCATTGTGTTCTAAAGGATTTTTTTATTGTTCAGTGTGTTAAGGATATACTAGTTGTAAGATTACTGATGCAAATAAAACTAAAATATACATTGAAAATAATTCTTTAGTGTACATTCAGGGTGCTACAAAGTGCTCCTTGAAATTATTTATCAGCTAGTATTCTAAATTGTTATAAAATGTTTGCATTTAATAATAAATACTAGTAAACCCAGCTAGAATTAACAAAATACTATGTGATTATTTGTAATTTGAAACTTTCTCCAGATGTAGAAATATTTTAATAATTTATTTCTGGTCGTCATAATTAGCAAATTAAAATAAATAATAACAACAACAATGGTTGGCTGTAGGTAATTTTTTTTAGAAGTTCATGTGATTGAGCCCCGTTTTTGGGCTTGTTTTTGTGTCATTAATAAATGGGTTAGTTTAGTCCTACATTACTGCAGTAAATTTGAAACATTTAGGAAGCTTGACCCTTTTAATAGGACTTATTGCGGGGGTTTTTCGTCTCCGGTGTTTCTATTTCAAAAAGATGATAAGAAATCATCTACGCATACTAATGCACATTTACGATTCGCCTGTACCGTGACATGTAGTTGTCATTCTATCAAATAAGATTAAGGACGCGACGTTTTATATTTATTAATTTAAGATTCGTTACTTGTGATATACTCACGAAGTTTTTACTAGACACAGTGGAAAATCGCGATAAAATTTGTACTGCTTGCTAGGATCCAACGAGCTGCGTAAAATACCAAAGGTTAAGTATTTATAGAAGCTATAGATTATTTGAATCACTGTTTCTTCTTCAACAGGTCCAATTAGAACCGTACATCTTTAACACAGTGCATATATGATTTGCCCCAAAACTGTACACACGCGTCACAAATTTCATCAGCCAATAATAGAAGGATTAAAATACTGCAGTTTACTGGAGACTGTGTTGATTTCAAAATATTTTCCCCAGTGATTCTTACGAAGGTAAAACGTGCACTTGCCTGTACACAAAGCGTTAACTATTAAAAAATTGAGTTGAAGAGTTCGGGACAGTAATAATGATACACTTATTTTAAGAAAAAAGAGTTACACAGTTTCACCATTTGCTTTTGGTTTATAGACTTATATTTGAAGTTCTGATTTTCATATGTATTAGAGTTCTTAGAATCACTGAGAGATGATATTTTGGGACCTTCTGCGAACAATGCAGTACTCGTAATTTTAAGTTTAAGTAAAATATGTATTTAAGTTAATCTTGCTAGTTGAGTGTGGCTTTCTGTTATTTCTAATCCTACATAATTTAAAACATCACATTTTTTTAAACAACACGTAAACACGCACTTTACAAACTTTCTTTCCACTCCAGTTAGTTTTAAGAGTGCGTGGTATTAAATAAACGCTGAAAACATCAATTGATTTCTACGCTTTTTTCGAAGCCAATATGGATAAAATATTCCATGACAATCCTAGATAATGGTATTTGCCTACTTTATGAGTAAGTATTTATCCAGAATTTCTAATTCGTTACGCGTGATCTCTTGCGCCGCAGTTAAATGCACGATGTTCCGGCGTCAGAGATTGTGCCTCAGAAGTTCGTAACACTGGAAACAATTTCGATTAAAACGTTGGCTAAAATTATTGTCTACGATTGCTATTGTTTAATTTTCGCAAATTGGCTTCAAGAAACCTACAATTATAGATTAATGCTTTTAGCGTTAAATTACGTACCACGCCCTCTTAAAAATACAGTTTAATGGTGCCGCCTGCCTCACGTTACAAATGCAAAGTAATGTACAGAGAAATACGTTTTCCAACGAAACTACTCCGCATGCACCCGTTGTGGCAATGCGCATAAAGCAAACTCACTTCGGACACTTGAAGACACCATGCTCGTTAAGAACATGGTTCCGAAGTCTTCCGGTATAGTTAAAGCGGCCTTTCAGGTTGTCGTACGTCAAACCCATGCCGGAATCTCACCGGCGCGACAGAAGTGACACGAATGTCGTGATGCGATACTAACAATTCTCGTCATTGCGCACACTAGTTCGGCTACCACGCAGCAGGTACCAACCATATATGACACTTAGGCTACATAGTTCATTTCCACTACATACTAACTTCTAGAACGACATCTTTAGGTATTTACAGTATTTCAGTAATTTTTTCCGTTTATTTGTAATACATTTTAATTACTCACTGGCGTTCCGAAATGTGGAAATAAACGTACAATTACACGTTTGTTGACAAAAGTAATGATATTTTCTTAGGATTACTAACATAAATCTCACTTAAAATAAATAAATTCAGTTTCACCAACGTGTTGGGTGCAAAACTAAACTCCGTCCAGAATAATGTCGATGTAATTTCTTTTCGAAATTCTCGTCGCGTCCGTCATTTTCGTCGCGATGACGTCACAGTAACCTCGGTGCTGATTTGCGGAAATCTTTGGTTTTACATGTCGTGGCGGTCGTGTCGCTTTTGTCGCTAATTTATGATTCCGGCGTCTGATAGAATCGTACACCGAATTTTGCTACGTACTTCCCACCAATAAAATCACATGGTCGTCGCTTGAAGTCCCATAGTAAAACTGGATCGGCGGGAACCTTGCACTCTAGGTCAATGCTTGGCTTGTTGTTGCGATGTGGAATTTTATGCGCGCTTTTTAAGGTCGATCTTATGGCTCCATTGCTTCTGATGCTGTAATACGCAGGTTAGGCTGCGCCCTTAAGAAGATCTGTGATCGCTGTAATTTACGTGGAGTGATTAACGCCCACACAACAATAACAGGGGCTGGTTTCACTAAACTTTCGTAAGCATTTAACATTTGTTAAAGAGGATAAACAGAGCATTTGCAGTGTATAATCAACTTTTAAGCCTCTTTTTCAAGTGTTAAATGCTTAATAGAGGTTGGTGAAACCGGGCCTAAATATTCTGAGAAGTAGCGGTGAGTTACACAGTGAAAACACTTTATTTACCGCAAAGAAGAATACGCTCTTTGAGACGGTCTGCCTTGCGATCAGCAAACCCTGTTTCACAGCAAAGAAAAGTATTTCTTTGAGGCTACTGTCTATCTAGCAATAAACTAACCCTGTTTCACAGCAAAGAAAAACATTTAATTGAGGCTACTGTCTATCTGCGATAAACGAAACCTGTTACGTAGCAAAGAAAAATATTTCTTTGAGACTGCTGTCTATCTTGCGATAAACGAAACCTGTTTCACAGCAAATAAAAGCATTTCTTTAAGACTGCTGTATATCTTGCAATAAACGAAACCTGTTACGTAGCAAAGAAAAATATTTCTTTGAGACTGCTGTCTATCTTGCGATAAACGAAACCTGTTTCACAGCAAATAAAAGCATTTCTTTAAGACTGCTGTATATCTTGCAATAAACGAAACCTGTTTCACAGCAAAGAAAAGTATTTATTTGAGGCTACCGTCTATCTTGCGTATAAACAAACCCTGTTTTACAGCGAAGAAAATTATTTCTTTGAGACTCCTGTCTATCTTTCGATAAACGAAACCTGCTTCAAAGTAAAACAATAAAAAAGAAATGTGTGTGTGTATGTGCGTGTAGCTAATTTGTTTCTACAATGTGATCTTTGAGAATAGTTATATTTTCTTTGTCAGTAAGGTAATAGGTTTTTCAACACGAGGAAGGAGTAACCCGTGAATAATTTTATCGCCAATAATATTTCCAAAAATATTTAAGTAACACAACTTTTATTGCCGTTTCAGTTGTTTTAAATAAAAATTTTTTTGCGGCTAAGCTGCGTTGCAATGGTTAACATTTAAACAGAATACTTCTTTGCCGCAAAGATGATAGTGTCTTGAAAATAATGTATTTGAAGGGGAGCGCCAATAAAATACGTTTTCTTAACAGCAAAAAAAAAATGTATTTTGGGACTCTTTAACTTACACCTTTCTTAATTGCGACGAAAAGCTTATAAACTCATATTTGTTGATTAAAGTTTATTTTTTTAGTAAATTTTTTTAATCAATTATGGAATCTTTTCAGCAAATTAAATATATTTTTAAAATAAAGCTTGTTTTTAATAACCTTCGCCTAGCATTTCCACGACTGTGTCGTGTCCACACAACTCCCCTCCGACCAAGGAATAGAGGTTCGATATCCTTTGGGGTCGAACCAGAACTTAAAATTAAGCACTCCTCCAACTCTTTTAATGATCAAAATAATGTATTTATTGATGCTGTAGAAGAAAAGAGTTGTGAAATGTTTACACTAGTTGTTAGTTACTTGGAAGATTACGTATTTGAAATAGTAAAGATAGAGGCATAACGACTCACAGAAAATTGTAAGCAGTGTTCAGTTTTACCTAAACAATTTATATCGGTGTGCTACCTTTGGGTTCGCACATAAAATTAATGTACTGCCAAAATTAGTAGTGAACTATTTTAATTGCAACACAATTTTTTTCTGGCGTTACTGTCTTATGGGGCCGCCGCCCATCTGCACATTAGACGCTCAGAAATAACGAAGCTATAAGGGCGACTTCGACGCGCGCATCAAACGCCGCATCGCCACGAGCCAAGCACTGGACTACCGTGCAAGATCCCCGCAGAAACATTTTTATTACGGGACGTACAGCGATGATCATATAATTATATCGTTGGAAAGTCTGTAGCAAAGTTTACTGCACGTCACTATCTGAGTTTCTCACACATCCGGTTATTACATTTTGAATTACGGTAGTCTGGAAAATCCGTTTTGGTTATGTAAAAGGGCGTCGAAATAGTGTTTTAAGGCCATGCTCTTTAATTTCTACTACTTTGCGATAGTTATTATTTTAAACTTAAACGAGAGCAGATATCAAGTATCTGTGTGACAGTTTTGTTTGCAATTGTTTTTGCCGTGTTATCTAATTTTTTTTTCAAAGCAAGTAATTGTACGGTTTCGAATAAAAAGTTAATTGACCAGAATTCCATCAGTTACATAGTTAGCTAAAATCATAGAATTTACTGCATTCAAAAAATCACTCAACATGGAGAAGACGATTATAAACCAAAACAGACAGACAGATATTTTTATATATGTTCTCGTTTAGGCGTAAAAATTAATATCGCCAAAAAAAATAGAAAATGAAGATCATGGCCTTAATGTGTATTGTATGTCAACAGTGACGTTCCGTCGTTGTACGGAGTGAGTTTTACTTTCGCACATTCATACATTGTGATACGTGTAAAATTTGTGCGAGTAAAACGTATTTAGGAACTTATTACAAAGCATTTGAAGTGCGTGGCAGGCGGTGCCCTTAAAAAAATATTATTTGTGGCTGCAGTTATACAAACATTTTCTTTGCCGCAGAAAATGTGTTTTGCCGAGAAAAATGTTCCTGTGTGTACAATGTACCGAAAGGGAATTTTTTAGCAGTTTTATTGTGAACTATAAAAATAGTTTGTAAATTTACCACACGTGCGTATAGGAGCGCTAAAAAAGTAGGTATGGCAGCATTGCTTCCCAGACATCCATGGTAGCACTCCTATTTTTTTGATCAAACAGTCAAATGTATACTGAAGTAACTAGACTTGTAATGTAATAACTAGAGCCACGATTTTATGGCGAAAAGAGTTTTGCAACATTTGGTTTCGATGAGTCATGTGCACACCAGCAGCTCTGCTACAACGTCTGTGATTGGATGATTTTACTCTCACTGGCCTTGGCAAATTATAGACGTACAGACTCACAATAATCTTATTCTGATTGGTGCAGTCAAATGTGAAACGTGTCTGAACAAAGACACGCTGCCAATAACCTTGAAACAGAACTGCCGATGTGCACGTGAGACACTGAAACAAAGTGGGGCAAAAATCTTTTCGCGACAAAATCGTGGCCCTAGTAATAACTGTAAAAGTTTGCATATTCACAAGGCGGAAGTATGGTAACTATCCCATACTGCGTCCAGGTCAATTACTTCTTAAACATTTCAGGAATTTTTTTACAGTGTACGATCGGAGAACCACGAAGTAATCAATGCACTGTGAGTTCGTATCAGTGTGAAATGAACCACTTCGGTGAGATTCCAGTCATTTCGGTTAGAAATGAGCAACTGATGTTAGTGAAGTTAATTGATTGTTTCTGTCGCTAAATGTTACTGATTCAGGGATACTATATGAGTAGGGCCATGAACTTTTCGCGAAAAGAATTTTGCCCCAGTTTGTTTCAGTTTCTTGTGCACACGTTTGCAGTTCTGCTTCATAGTCCGTAATTGGATGTTTCATCTCTCACGTGTCTTGGGGTTTCTATACGCAAATCATACACGTGTGGTGACTGGCACAATCAAATGAGAGACGTCGCTTCACATAGAGACACTGCCTATAACCATGACGTAGAACTGCAGATGTGCGCCTAAGGTATTGAAACAAACTGAGGCAAAATTATTTTCGCGAATAGTTCATGGCCCTACATTTGAGAATGTAAGAACCGGGGCAGCATAAAGCTATGGCCCCCTTCCTATTATTTATGCTGTCATAATGCACGCTTGCAGGCCCTCTTACTCTCGTAACGTATTGGCTACGTTGTCAAAGCTCTGGCCTCTTTAATTCTGGATATCAATGACGTTGTTTTTACATGCACATTACGTCTAAAATACATACATGGTTTCCAGAAACAACAGAATAATAAGCATGCCACGAGAATTCTAGGCTAAATTGGGGACGAAAATATAAGTGGCAAAATGTTGAGCGACATTTTACGTGCACAATGAGGCAACCTGCACGGAGAAAGCCCCCATTTGCGCTACACGTCAAGTAATTATAGTTTATGTAAACTGAGAATCGTGTTTGGACTACTCGGTATTTGAACCTGCACCCATGATATGCAGGCGAGAACAGTAGTAATAAGATAAGTTAGATATCTATGAAGCGCAAGAGGGGACTAACTACAGTGCTGTGTTAACATATTGTGCAAGAAAAATGCCATCGTACTACGCTTTCCCACAAACATTTTCGTGTCCGACTGAGCCCAGGATTTCACGTGGTGTCCTCATTATGCTTTTGTTTTTACACATCCTGTGTTTCACAGCAACCATCGCGGTTTGATGGGAATCTCAGAAAATCTCATTCGTTTTAAATTATAAATCATTCATATTTGTAGACCGAAAGTGAAACCCGGGGAATATGCCTTTTTTGGCCCTCCTAGACGTGGTACTGTACTGAATTAAAAGTGATTTGCACATATTATCAATGAATTGCACATGCCTGTTAACTGATTTTGCAATGAGATCTACATGTTAATGAGTCAGAAAGAGACTTACGACTATAAATTAAGATATTAATATTTGCACGGTTTTATGCAAGTAGGGACACCTGATTTTTCGCGGAAATATTTCTGCACCAACTGTCTCAATGCCTTAGTTCCACCTCTGCCATTCTGCTTCTTCGTAACTGTCAGTGTGTCTGTGTATAAAGCCGTTCCTCATTTGACTCTGCCAATCAGAATTAGGTTACTGCTAATAACTAGAGACAGGAAATTTGGCGAATAGATTTTTGCATCACTTTGCTTCAGTGTCTCGCATGTCCACCTGCAGCTCTTCTTTGTGGTCAGTGATTGGATGTTGTAAAATACAACGTCTTGAGGTCAAATCCGCAAATCAACAGACGTGTTGTGTCGCAGATATCCGTGTACTGATTGGCACAGTCAAATGAATAACGACTGTGCACAAAAACACTCTGTCAGTTGTCATGATGTTGAGCTTTAGATTCGCACATACGACACTGAAGCGAAGTGAAGGCAAAAATATTTTCGCCAAAATTCCTGTCCTTAAGAATATCACACAGCCGGTGATTTGCAGTAAAAAGTTAAGACACATAAGAGTTAAATTGAGCCAATCGTGAAGCAGAGCTGCAGATGTGTACACGAAGCACTGAAGCGAACTGATGCAGAAGTATTTTCACCAATTACAGGGGTCTCTGTGAACTAGTAGCCCAAGTGCTAATTGTATTGTAACGGTACAACTTCTTCAGATACGAAACTGTCTATTATACTGAAAGTCAGTGTTTATATATAACAACGGGAACTGATACAAAGATGAAGACTGTTTCATGCGTATGTTACGAATTAACACAGCTTTGTCTTGTATAACACCGTCTGTTGAGTGATTGTAAGCACTGGTTCGTATATAAGATTGCGCAGAGCGTCTCGACGACATAAAGCCCGCGTACAAGTGCTCTCTGTCCCGGGAAAATATTTGAGGCGCGCGTGAGACCAACGAGCGACAGCATCTGCGTAACATCATGTGTGGTAATGCAGCCGACTGCTGCGTGCTGCTGTCATCTGTTTAGTCGCAGGGGCTTATGTGACAGGCTTGGGAAGGCGGGCTTCTCCGGCGTCACATGTGCGGACGAGCCTAGCGCAGCCCAGCCGAGTCGTCCTTAAGCTAACCCTGCCCTGCCAATCTGTAAACTCTGAACTTTCACACGCACCAGGCTCTACCCCTCCCTTGATGGCCTTCACGTCAGAGCAACGCCCTCTGCTGCCACACTCTGTACACACATCCGCCTACTACACTGCAGTCATCGTATCTCCCGCCATTACTCCACCCTCCTGGCCGCGTGTTTGTGTGAGTGAGGCGCGACGCCAAGGGCGATGTTGACCGGCTCATCTGGTGCGGTATCGCCTCTACAGCCAAGACATTGAAACGGCGCGCAGTGATTTCGTAAAGCATTCGCCTGACTGAAACTTTCAGTGGTGAAACCATAATTTTACTGACGAAATTTTAGAAGGGAAGTCTATAGCTAGAGGCACGATTATTTCGCGTATTGATTCTAGGTCAGGTTGAACGACAATAACTTAAACTTCACTCCTCCTCCTGTGAATAAACTAGAGCGGTTTTAACACACATTTGACGACTACGAGTCAATTATAAATAAGGAAACCAAGTCGTGGAGATATGTGCTGCACGTTTGTACTGTCAGAAGCCAATGGATATTCAGCTTCAGCCGGTACTCGTATAGAACTGAGAAGTCTAGGCTGTTGCCAGATGAATACGCGGAATTCTCGTGCCTCTATCCATAGCATATTTCTCGAGTAGTATCACTAGGGCTACGATTTTGTCGCGAAAAGATTTTTGCCCCACTTTGTTTCAGTGACTCTCGTGCACATCGGCAGCTTTGCTTCATGGTTATTGGCAGCGTGTCTTTGTTCAGACACGTTTCTCATTTGACTGCACCAATCAGAATAAGATTGTTGTGTCTCCTTACGTCTGTAATTTGCCAAGGCAAGTGAGAGTAAAATTATCCAATTACGGGCGATGTAGCAGAACTGTAGATGTTCACATGACGCATCGAAACCAAATGTTGCAAAAATCTTTTCACCATAAAATCGTTGCTCTAAGTATCACATAAATCCTGAAAGTAGCTTATCGGATACAACAGGTTGAAAATGCTGTTTTTTCAGGGGCTCCGAAATGAATTTCCTAATTGGCGTGATGTTTTGAAACTACCTTTCCGTCATCATTTTGATGTGTATTTTCTTATTGTACATTGACACAGTTGGCACATGGGGAATAAATAGTTCAGTAAAGTATCGTATTTACGAACACACAACAAATTGTAAGCGCGTAGTATGTGGCGCCCCTAAATTGGGTTACAATTTTACTATAAAATTGCTTAGCGTTCGTAAGTTATGCCTCTTCGGGAATATCATTAGGAGCGTTACACGTGTATATAACCATTTATCTCCCATCTTGTATCTTTAAAGTTTATTTTTACGCAGCTGAAAATGGGTGTGTTTGTGGTCATTTTCAGGTATAAATAGAGCCCACTATCTTTGGTGAAAAGAGTTCTGCAACAATTTGTTACAATGCCTTTTGTGCACATATGCAGGTGTGCTTCGAGGTCCGTGATTGGCTGTTTCTAACTCTCAGCGTCTCGGGGTTTTACCCGCAAATTACAGACGTGTGGTGTCGCAGTGACCTTGTTCCTGTTGGCACAAGTCAAATGAGCCCCGCCTGTGCAATTATACATTCTGCCAATAATCAAGAAGCAGACCTGCAGATGTGCACGTAAGGCATTGAAACAAACTGTTGCAGAATTCTTTTGACCAAAAATCGTGGGCTCTAGAAAACATTTACACTGAATCTTTCAAAAGTGAAGTGACGTGTACAACGTACCTTTGTATTTTACAGTACGTCGTGAAATGATTGGGTTAGCGCTGAATGCCTCATAGAGACGAGTTGTTGACGAGGAGACTGCACATCAGCTCAATGATATGTACCTAGAGGCCGGCGTGAGGCGGTATGCGCGTACTTTGTCGTCCTTACCGCTTCCGCGCACTGCTAGGCCTCGGGCGCACCAAACACGTTCACACAAGCAGCCATCTTAAGAGGGCGTGGTACGTAATTCAACGCTATAAGCATTAATTTTTAACTGTAGGTTTCTTGAAGCCAATTTGCGAAAATTAAACAATAGCAATCCTAGACAATAGTTTTAGCGAACGTTTTAAACAGAATTGTTTCCAGTGTTACGAATCTTCTGTGGCACAATCTCTAATGCCGGTACCTCATGCATTTAACTGCGGTGGAAGAGATCACACGTAACGAATTAGTAATTCTGGATAAATATTTACTCATAAAGGTGGCAATTACCATTATCTAGGGTGGTCATTCAGTATTTTATCCATATTGGCTTCGAAAAAAGCGTAGAAATCAATTGATTTTTTATAGCGTTTATTTATCTACCACGCGCTCTTAAGGCTCGGTTTCAGTCGCCATATTGAATTTTATTATTTCACCTATTTTGTAATTCTAAGAAGAAAAGTGTTAAATATACTATTATACTTAAAATTCTATTTACATTTGGTATAGTACAGAGCTTGCGATTTAGCTGTCAACTTATAAATTACGCCGTAATGTGTGTCGCAAATTTTTTATACTCATAATTTGCCCGACTGGCTGCGACCTAACTATAGATTACTAGCTCTATTGCCATAATTTTACTGTTGTGCAAAGTAAATAGATTTTGAGGTATAATAGCATATCTAGCACTTTTCTTCTCAGAATTCCAAAAAAAACGAAAATAATAAGATTCAATATGGCGACTGAAACCTAGCCTTAAGTCTCTACCTACCTAGTTTCCAGCCACGGATAAGTACGGTAGAAACCTAGAAAATTCACGTTTCTATTTGGACACAAGCTTGTAATATTGTGTCACTTAAAATGTTGCCCTTGATATTACCGAAACAACCAGCAAGGCGATTAGACAATAATGAAGAAGCAAGAACCAACTATGTGGTATCACTAGGTGTATTTTCGCGGTTGAATCGGTAATAAGCTGTTTACAGGTGTTTGCAGTGGAACATTTGCATTTACAAGCAAGCGCGGAAATTATTATTTGTTACCGAATTCGCCTGAGTTGGGTGGCAATTTCAAAATTTCTCTTTAAATTAATTTTTCATTATACTAATCTGAAAAGAGCGCACTGCAGCATGAATTACCTTATATTCACGCGCTAAATTTCAAAAATCCAGGTCTTCCTGTGCGTTATACATAAACGGAAACTACCGAACAACAGCCTTTCCTTGTACACTCATCTTCTAGAGACATGCAAAATTCGCGTTTTTTCCCGACAGCTGACTAGACTACAAGTGACTGTAGGCTCGTTCGCCGTCTCCTGCTGACCGATATCGTCGTGACTTGCCGCGGAGAATGCTTACACGGTAGAGAGGCCAATCTCTTTAAAGACGTAACACACGTCAATGACAATACACAAAAGTTCGTGGTCAATTGAATCGCGTATTATGCGCTGTTATGTATAAGAAAGTGAAATTAAGTCTGCTACCAAATGATAACGCGAATTTTGCATATCTCTATCTTATAAATTACCTCGCTACTCAGGTAGCCAAAAACTGTAAGCGGCAGCAAACTATTTGCAGTTCGTTTGCAAACACTATTGCTACCGGAGTCGCTAAAATGCTCTGGTCGTGAAACGTGCTACCAATTTAACCGCCAAAATACGCCTATAGTCTCAACGAGCAGGCAATCTGTTGTCCTATGCACTCTCGAGAACCGTCTATTCGTTCATTGTCTGCTGTTCCACTGAGTAGCAGCTAGTTGACAAGTAGTCGTGGCTTGAGTATGCATAGGAAAGTTGATTCTAACATGCGAGTCATTGAATTCGCGACATTTTCCTGTCCCTAGTGATGGGCAGCTGTTGTCTACTTGAGTACACAGATATGCTTGGAGGCTAGCCTACATGTCGGTGAACTCTTGAATTTTTTCCGGCTTCTACTGATACGGTAGAGATAGTGGCACAATGTAACACAGTGACAGGATGTGTGAGAGGAATCGGCCGTGGCTTTTGTTAAAGAACCGTCCCAGGATTCGCATTGACAGAATTTCAGAAAAAAAAATGGAAAACCTAAATCAGGGACATGATTCTGTTCCTCGGAATTGACATCTCGACCGTGACATAACGAATCTCGGAAAAATGTCAGGTTTTATGTTGTAATTACAGGTTGCATCTCGGTTACTTTCGATTCTCGTTTCAATCCGATGGGGAGATCTCGAGTGCTATGTTGCATTCGAGAGCTTACTTCACGATCCGGAAGTCTTGTTAACAAAGATGGCGGACGAAAACACGACGGTTACGTTTCTTACAAATCGGCACAATATTCACGCATCTGCGCTCTCTAAACATTGTGGTTGGTGTACCAACATTTACATTCCGTTCGAACAATATCTTTTAAGAGCGACAAAGGGTTATTAACACAGTATCTCACTTAGCATATATCATATTGCTGACTAGGAGACGGCATGATGCTGGTACTATTACAACATGCACAACGCTGCTCACTTCCGCTCTTCTTAAACGGTATTAAATGCTTTACGGAATGTGAGCACACACTAAAAAGTGTTTTCAATAGGTAGGACGTTAAAGTTGTTTAACATAATTATTTGAGTCTTTTTAAGTAAGTAAATGATTTGGTGTCTGGTTAGCATTTTAGCTTGGCAACACAGGGGAGATTATGCTTTAGGTTCAAATGTTCTCTGAGTTTGTATTTATTTATGTATCGTAACGTCGTAGAATACATTTTAATGTTCCAAAGAAATAACCGAATATTTTAAGGCTTTATTTACGTCGGCCTTTTACGAATTTTATGTTACTGTAATGTTTGTGCAAGAGCAACTTACGATGCACAAGTACTGTAAGTTGTCTGCCAATTAGTTTTTATAGTACGTCGTTATTAATAAGATGCAATTACAACTGCTAAGTTTCGCACACAACTATGGTTTCCATGAACTAATATTAAAAATATATTTCCCCCCCAGTGTCAGTAAGCATCCTAAAATTTTTTAAGGATGTGCGTGTATGATATAATCATAATACCGACCAAGTCACTTATAAAATTTTACCGATAGTGAAATGAATTTTACTGCATCTTAAATAATACCCAAGTGCTAAAACTGTGCAAACTCTTAAGTCGTTGGCTCAATGGATGTGTAACGTTAGGTAGATGATTATTTTGAGCCATCATTCAAGTGTTAATGTACAGAGGTGTGAGGTTAGCGTCGTTGATATTTAACTGAAAAGTATAGGCCTACTTCAGATGTTCCATTCGTCACAAAAAGCGAAAATTTTTCATAGTTACTATATTGTGTGTCGTATATTGTAATATTGTTAAATAATAGCTAAATTAGTTTTCAGAAGAAATGTGAATGATGTTTTTATTATTTTACATTGCTATAATGTTAAAGTAACAACAAAGTAATACGCCAGTCATTAGACACGACTTTTTGCATTGTATAATTGAGAACTTTTTTTTATTATGATATAAATACATATATATCTTCCATGTTTAATTTCCTACGAAATGTCCTGTTACTTAATATTGTTCGGTGAGTACCTAGCAGCCATCAGCACGGAGAGAAGTGTTGAAACAAAAAATAATGCAAACACACTGCGCACGAAATATCCCCTGTGCACAGTTTGAAAAAAAATAGTTTTAATTTTTATTATGTTAGTCCCAACATCACCGGTCACATTCTTAGTGATTAATGTATTAAGTCATTTGACTTACGAGAACGTTATTTAGGAAAGTAGTTATTTTTGTGGCACTTTTTTCGTAAAAGTTTCAATTATTTATTTTTGCCCCGTTGGTAGTTAACTATAAATTCGAATGTCGGAGAAAACTGTTAGACTGGGAAGAGATTAACATGAACTTGGCCGAAGTAAGTGGCGACGAACCGATGCTGCACTTAGAATAGATATTTCGAGGTGTTTCTTCCCCGATCGTTTTAAAATATAGTTCCCGATCGGCTGGAACACTGTCTCTCGGTATCGATACAGAAAGCTAACGCCATACAACCCAGAAACTTATAATCTAGTCCAAGGAATGCCGGATCGGGAGGACTTTAATTAGGTAATCAAAGTTATTAACAAATTACGTATCTTAACTGCTATCAATTTCATAGCTCAGTCTTTCAAACGGAGTATTCATTTTGAAATGTTTTGAGGAATAGTGCAACGAAAGTATTATAAAAAATTAATAAATTTTTCCAGTTTTTTTTGGGAAATGAAACTTTAAATTTAAGTTTTGTTACTAAGGGTGCCACCTACCGCGTAATTCAAACGCATTTCAGTGTATTCGTAAAAAGGTTTTTTTCTTCCAAACGATTCTATGTGTTCCCATTGTGCCAACGTAAGAAAAAAAATCACACGCCAGATCAGGTTGGAAGGTCGGAATATCATTAAAAACTCTGTTTCTAAGCTCTCCAACATAACTAAGAACGGCCTTTTCAGATAGCTGTATTTCAAAATATTCTTATTAGATGAATGCGAAACGCAAATGTGGACTTGCACTGAACATCAATACAGAATTTTTCCCAAATAAAATTATTTGGTCACTGCTTAGTGTGCCTTAGTATAATCGACACGGCGGGAATTTAGCACGCTATTTCAGCGCTTGGCTCATTGAGGCGATAAGGCATTTGATGCGCGCTTCAAGGTCGCCCTTATAGCTTCGTCACTTCTCAGCCTCTAACGCGCAGGTAGGCGGGGCCCTAAGTTGAAAATATTTAAAGTTGTTATGTTTCTTATATCGAAACATTCTTCCAAAACGTTAACACTGCATACTGACTCTGTGTTCCGATGTTACTCGTACTGTGGGCAGTGGGTGTGGACGTAAAATTAGAAAATCGCCATGTATGTAATTTATAGCAATTTATTATTTAATGCCTCTGTCAAGCTTTCAAATAACTCTTTATAGCATTGAGTACATAGCTTAAGATTCGTATTTCCTTTAGTGTAGTGCCTAAATAAAACTATCTCAATGCAGAGATGTTTGATGTTTGACAAACAATGTAACCTACGTTAAAGTTTTATTGGCATTAGCAAATTCCGTTATTAATGCGTTTTATTGTAGTTTACATGTAAATTCAGCGAGACGATATGGTAAATTTCGTTTATTTTTGCATTGTTTATGCTGTTTAGTTGACAAGATATTTGGGCATATTTAATGGCACTGTTATGAAAAGATATTTACCTTGTTTACTTCAACGAATGTTTGTTTTATTCACATTTCTCGACAGATCGTCAAACTGTAATTTGTTTGTCTAGGAGAAATCGTAACATTATTTAAAACCTAACATTTTTCAGGAGGATTCAAATGTATCACAGTGATCTCCAACATTTATATAAACATTACTGTTTATAGAAAACGTACACGTGTTATTCTTCGTTAATACCACGACAGGTATTTCAGAGAACAGCACAGGAAATTACCTCGTCTTTTGTGGTGAAAAGTTTAAGTATATCTTATAAATAAAGTAATTTTACTGTTCACTGCTGGAACATTCTGCATTACTCTTCACGGAATCATTATTAAGCTTATTTATAATTCAGTACAGAATTCCGTACATAACTCAGTACAAGTAGCACTGGGACAGGGTGAACAGGTACTGTATGCACCCTTTCCGGCCAGAATTACGTACTGAATTTGATATACATAACCAGTCCTCTTTTCATCGTAGGGAGTGTGCATGCGCATCCGTAATGCACAATTTCAGTCACAGTGCATACAAAGTACGCAATTAGGGTTGCCAATGTGCTCTGAAAATTATTAAAATTCCAGTTTCTGACTGAACACACGACTGTCTGGTTTTTCAAAACCTAAATAATTCAAGACAATTCCATTACAATTTTGGCAATTACACGCGTATCTTGCATCGGTAATAGTTTTCGGGGATTCTGCAGTTAAAATTTATGGAATATAGCAACTAACATCACAAACACATCTATATCCTTTGTGGACCGGAACTTAATAGTAAACTGTGATAAGTGAGCATGTACACAACACATGGGGTTTTTTTTTTTTTTTTACTAAATTCTGTTATTAAAACTTAACTGAAATTTATGAACAGAATTGAGTAAGGAATTGAGAAGATATTTAAGGGCAGTGTGTGCCGGGCTTAGCACTCTAAAGAAATGAGTAGTCATATATGTTATAGTCAGGCACTTTCACAAGTACGTGTTAACAATATTAATAAAGGCACATGAAGTGACAAGTCTGCTGTGTTTACATAGTGTAGGTGCTGAGAGCGCTGAAACAACGGCACAGTGCTTGCTTAAAATAATAACGTTCAACTTACAAACCTGCCACTTGTGACAGACTAAGGCATGTCTTCACAGTAGAACCTATTTATGTATCAGAGCAGCAACATTCTATTCTATCTCAATTTACAGTTTATGCAAATGTTATTGTTATTTTTGAGCTTTTCATTGGGTCCTGTTAGTCTAATTTGTGTTATATTAAATGTCTTTGTTCTTATTTTCGTTCAATATCGTCATAAATTATCATGTTACTTTCAGTTTATCACAGACTATCGCTAGTTCATTTTTGTTTTTTACTTTTAGTACTGACTTATATTTAAGGTTGAATTGTCATAAAATGGTTGCAAATTGTAGCCAGAAATGTTATGGTTTAGTGTAAGACAAGGCGACATCGCCTTAACTGCACCAATAATAAAGTATTATTATTATTATTATTATTATTATTATTATTATTATTATTATTATTATTATTATATGACTGTTTTACGTTTGCGATCCATGTACGTAAGAAACACGAATATTTTTTTATGTAGGTAAAACTGTGCTATTAACTTACCGTACCATTTTATGAAAGAAATGTATTCTTATTTGCGTGACTGCGAACTTACGTTATATTTAATTGGATAGTACAAAGGGAACATTGCTAGCCATATGAAGTAAACTTGATACTCCTTTTTGTGTTACTTTCCTCTAGTTTTACAATATAATGATCAAAAAGCAGCGTGAAATTAAACATTTTACAATTTATGGGTTTTCTTGTTTGGATTCGGAAATCTCTGAAATGAGTCCATTTAAATTAACTGCCATAATATGAAATTAATTCAGCATCAGGATAACTATATAATTGTTTTTATCAAACCTTAATGACGCCTAATTTGTTTCTATGCTTATAAAAAAGCAAAAACCTTTATATTTATTGTTTCTTATACGGCGCTGAAATTTGTCGGCAACAATACTTGTCATTAAGAAATTTTTTGTTGAAAGGAAACAGTAATTAATTTTTTTTTCAGAACGCAGTGACGTAAACTAATGCGTACAAAGGATAACAAATGTAGTAGCTTACTGAAAATATCATTTCAATCGTAGCCCTTGTCTGTTATGCAGGAAAGTAAAACTTAAATGAAACAATCAACAAGCTCTAATGACTAATGGATATTTCGTGTAGTAATTAATTTCACAAACGATCAAATTTATGTACACTGCACGATATCAAGAGTTTAAAAAGTTTTGTGTTTGGTTTACGGGACTTCAAGAACTAGACAAATTTAAAGTAGCGTAAAAGCAACGGGATTGCAGGTATGAAAAGTGTTTATGTTAGAGAAAATGGAGTACCGGCCTGTGAGCACTGCATATGATTGTACTATATGCAGAGAGTGTCAAAAAACTGTTACAGAAACTATAAAACTGTCAAAAAGATGCAATTAAAATTGTATGTAAACGCCGAATGTGTAAACTTTGTAGCAGTGCAAAAAGTCATTCACTTTTATTTATATATTGGTTAGAAAATTTATTTTTTGTATTTTTATTTTGATAAATTAAGGTACTAAATTATTGTATATTTTTCACGTTGACAGGAGTATTTCTGTAAGGTATGCTAGAGGAACAATACTAAGCCAGAAAACGGTTTAAAAGACTTTCAGTTACATTAAATTCTATTCTTGTATTTAAGGAAATATAAGTAATTTAGCTAACGACAATAGAAATTTATGTACACATGTTTCCACTATATCTTTCGTACTTAAGTTGGTGTTTGCTTATTATTTTTTTTTAATTAGATACTTACAGACCACTAGAGGACCACGCGAAGCGTCTATTTAATATAAGAATTTCTCAGGCGCCACTCTCCTTTCTTCTTCTCACAAGGAGTTTTCTATCTACCATCCGACCAAGTTGTGAGTTCTTGGACCTAGTAAGACAGAAGATATATCTAGAATAGTACGTCTACATAACATGAAGAAACGCCAACTGAATTTTTGTGAGTATATTAAAAGTATTCAGATATACAATACAGACAATCATTCAACCACAAAATACTCGACTGGAAAGTCAGCCAATAGGTAAACAAATTCAAGACAGGAACATCTCCAAGATCTGTTTCGTTCTTCGGGTATCCTGCATACAATAAATATACTCATAAACTTTCAGTCGGCGTTTCTTCATGTCTTGTAGGCATACTGTGGAAGATATCTGTTTTGTCTGTTGTCTGCTCCGCAATCTGTAGCCTTCTTCTGTCGTATTAGGTCCAAGAACCTTTCCTATCCATGACTAACGTTTCCGATGTTCTAAAATTACTTCAGACAAAATTACAAATATTTTCTTACGTAATAGCCTAATAAATTCTTAATAATATAAAGGATAAGATTGAAGAAGGTTTTCTTGCAATGAATTGTTCCTGTAGCAGCCATAACGGAGATAAGCACTTCACAGAAAAAAACTGTTTTGTGGTGGCTACAATATGTTTTGTCGATTTAGACCTCACGAAATAATTTTGTAATGGTTACAAATTTTTTTTTGTAGTCACTGCGTAACTTAAGTGGGGACAGCAAAATGTTTAGTGGTCACCACAAAAAAAATTGGTAAGGTTCTTTATGGCAAAATATTTTGTGGTGACTAAAAAGTTTTTATTTTCAGTTCTAAATGTGTAAAAAATGAAGACAAAATTAATATTTCTAAACACTTTAAAAATTAAACTTAAAATTTTTAGCAGTGTTACAAACTATAAAATACGTCTGGCATATAAGTTTAAAATGGTACCTTTTAGACAAAGTTTATAGATAAAGTAACAGTTTTTAACGAATTCAGTAGCTTGTACAGTACAACTGATCTAGTTTTGCCTTAAAGACACCGCTACCGAATAATGCGTTGGAATGTGCGGAGAAAAACTTTAATTTTGTGAAACTATCCAACATGGGCCCATTGTGCCAATACACATTGTTAAGACACCATGCTCATTTAAAACACTGTTCCGATACCTTCCAGCTAAAAACGACCTTTTCAGACTGCCGTTCTTCAAAATTTACTAACTAGGTGTATGCGAAACTCAGATAGCATCGTGCACTCTATGCTAAAGACTTTCCACCAACAACATTAAATGGTCACCACTTGAAGTATAATAGTAAAAATTAATCGGTGGGAATCTTACACTTGGTCAGCTTAGGCTCGTGTATGGCGATGCGGCAACTGATGCACGCTTTAGGATCGCCCTTACAGCTCCATCACCCTCGGTTGTTATGTGTATAGAGCTTCAGTCATATAGCTGTCATTGAACAACCTCACAATATATGCAATTCGTTGTACAAATGATAGGCCTCTGTACTTTATATTACACTGCTATAAAGACTTCATATAAAATAACATATTATTCTAATTAAATTCTCGTCCAATTCTCTGCGTTGCACGAATAGTCGCCATTTCAGCAGCCCCACAGAAAAACGGTTTTGTGGTGACCACAAAATGTTTTGTTGACATGGACCTCACCAACTTTTTTGTAGTGATTACAAATTTTTTTGAAGTTACGGGGTACAACAAAAAATTTGTTGTGTGGTCCATAAGATTGCTATGCATCGAAAAACTCGTAATTTTTTAGTTGTATCAAACAATGTTCAACTCTTACACATTACATAAATAGTAATTTCCCACAAATAAAATATTTTTGGGTTCCACAGTGTTTATACAAGCTCGTGTCAAAGTAGCGATTTGACAATTATCGAGACTTACCCAAGAAAAACAAAATAATTTGTTAGAGTGAAAGTAAGTATATTAAGCTACAGACCAACACCTTTATAATAACACATAAAAATATTTATATTAAAATACAATCTTGAATGTACCTAAGTTTTTGTTAATGTTTGAGTTCCTTTATTCTAAAAATACAATATTATGTGAAATAACAAATATGTCATGTAGCTTAATACATTTAGACCTCAAAATTGTTTAATTTGTAAAGTTCAAATAGAATTTGCTTTGGGGTAGGAGCGATAATAGTCAATTCCCTACTTTGACATGCGCGTGTAAGAAAACTATAGAACCGAAAAATATTTAGTTTGTTGTGAAATTAATATACTTGTAATGAAAAAGAGTTGGGCAGTGTTTGGTACAGTTACTAAATTAAAAATTTTTCGGAGCAGAGTGGCTATTGATGACAGTGGAACGTTCTTATGCGAGTAATATTTCTAATTGCTTTTACAATGACGTAAGCTGTATTTTATTTGCCGATGGCACTCGTCACCACATGTCTATGCACGGCTGTTTTAGTTCGGAAGTCGTCAAGAATAATTCGATTACTCTGACGAAATTGACATCCTGTGTTTATGATTCAATGTCGTTACAGTATAGCCAAGCGCGGAATTTGAGGAATCGTACTTCGTTGTATTGTTAAAAAATACCACTTTCATTAAGGCTTGTTACTCACGTACACAAAATTGTTTTCTTAAATTAAACGGAATTTTAGGACGATGTAAACTGGGTCTCTATGACTGGTTAATTTCCAGTTAAATATAACCGATGTATGTGCATTTTTAAGTTTTAAAAGTTTATGACTGGATTATACTTGTGTTAAGCAAACATTTATGTTTGCATAAACCAGAGTAACATTTACACGCTGGAATATACGCACAAAATGTTAGTTTTCTTTCATTGGGCAAATAAATAGCGTGAAAAAGACGAAAAAATGTCACAGTTATCTATGTGTTTATTTTTTCAAATTTGCGTCCTAAAAATATATTGGGTGGTAAAAAGTAGTGCAAAACTACTCTGCAGGTACAAAGCTACTTGATTTACGAGTGCTTATTTTCAGTCTGAAAAACATCGTCAGAATAATTATAAATATGTTATTAAATCAATAAAATATGTTTTATTGCATTTTATTTCTCTTTGGCAATAAAATATTTTATTAGTTCGTTAGTTTTGCTATGGGGGGAACAGACATGTGTTTGGCATCTTTTCTCTCCATGATAAATGCAGGAAATTTAAGTCAAAACAGACAGAGATAGAAATACAACATTATCGACACGTTAGTATTAATCGTGAACGAACTCTCTAAAACTAACGTCTTCACATTAACATTTCATAGCGTGCACAGACATAAATAATAAAGGGGAGAATTAGCCTATGACTAGTGTATTTTGTATGTATTGTCGTAACTCCTATGGAAGAGTGAGAAGAAACATGAACAATTTCGCTGAATATAACTTCGCTACATTGACATTTCTAAGTGTGCACAGACACAAACAACCCCGAGAAGAATTAGGCCTAGTGTTATTTCTGTGTTTTGTCGTCACTCCTATGGAAGAGTGAGAGGAAACATGAACAATTTCGCTGAATATAACTTCGCTACATTGACATTTCTAAGTGTGCACAGACACAAACAACCCCGAGAAGAAGTAGGCCTACTGTTATTTCTGTGTTTTGTCGTTACTCCTATGGAAGAGTGAGAGGAAACATGAACAATTTCGCTGAATATAACTTCGCTACATTGACATTTCTAAGTGTGCACAGACACCAACAACCCCGAGAAGAAGTAGGCCTAGTGTTATTTCTGTGCTTTGTCGTCACTCCTATGGAAGAGTGAGAGGAAACATGAACAATTTCGCTGAATATAACTTCGCTACATTGACATTTCTAAGTGTGCACAGACACAAACAACCCCGAGAAGAA
>PNEQ01104326.1:0-46336 GCA_003012365.1 Medauroidea extradentata
TCGCAGGTTGGGGACCAGTGCCCATGTCAGTAGCTGCCAAGGTTTTCTCCAGTGAGATCATAGTTGAAGTTGTGTTGTTGTTTATCGCAGGTTGGGGACCAGTGCCCATGACAGTGGCTGCTGAGGTCTTCTCCAGTGAGAGCATAGTTGAAGTTGTGTTGTTGTTGATTGCAGGTTGGGGACCAGTGCCCATGACAGTGGCTGCTGAGGTCTTCTCCAGTGATATCATAGTTGAAGTTGTGTTGTTGTTGATTGCAGGTTGGGGACCAGTGCCCATGACAGTGGCTGCTGAGGTCTACTCCAGTGATATCATAGTTGAAGTTGTGTTGTTGTTGATTGCAGGTTGGGGACCAGTGCCCATGACAGTGGCTGCTGAGGTCTTCTCCAGTGAGATCAAAGAGAAGGCTATGTTTGTAGCTATGACCTTCCTGAACTTCCTGGGCTTCCTCAACGCCCGGTTCTTTCTCGACATCTCCGAGCAGGTCGGCATGTGCTGGTGTTTCTGGTTCTTCAGCACGTGTACATTCTTGGGTGGTGTGTTCACTTTCTTCTGCCTGCCAGAGACTAAAGGAAAGTCGTACCACGAGATACAGCTTATCTTCCATGGTTGATGACTGATGTCAGCTGGGCTGTAGCCGTGTTGGAAGCTGGGAGATAATTGGCCTTGCCACTAGTACGAATCAGAAGTTGAATTACAGCGATATGTGGACGTTTGACTTCTCTACATGATGGCCATGTTATATTTCCGATTTATCACCTCGACTTTACTCCGAGCGTCTAGGTCACTTTAACTTTCCCGTTCCTCGGAAATTCTCGGTGGCATTCGTTTATCTTCGGCAATTGTGCAAAATATCTCTTCTTCATCTTACGGTCCCCTGTGACAGTTAGTCTAGGTTAGTTAGTTTCAATGTCTGAACAATGTGCGCTGTATCAGAGAATGTCTTTGGTAGATTAGGAAACAACAGTAAACATGAATATAATATATGTGGAACTTCCCTCACGCTCAATCGCCGAGGATAAACGAACGCTCCCAAGTGTATCCGAGGGGCGCGAAAATTGACATGACCCAGATTCTCGTATCTTGCTCCTCCTGAATTAAGCATTCTTCCAACATCGCAGCCACCTTCCACACCTATCTCTCGTTTGAAAATAGTTACTATGAAAATAATTATTTGGTTCCTTCTAAGGTAGGTCTCACGTTTGAAAATAGTTACTATGAAAATAATAATTCGGTGCCTTCTAAGGTAGGTCTCAGAATGTTCAATATCAAATATTTTGTCACATCTAATGAATGGTACACAGACATAGGAACAATGTGAGTTCTAATACAATACACCATCGACTACATCACAGTGTTTTATTGTCTACTTCTCGCAACTATTGACCTTCCTTTCCCATTCTCTTTCCTGATTAGTTTTACTTCAAGTGACACTTGATCAACATCTTATTACGAACTCTAATAATATTATGAGGAGACTTTGAATAAATTATTTCTTTACAGATCACTTTATTCTTTACATGAAATTCTATTGGAATACTAGCGCACTGATATAAATATTAGGAATGTTTCTATTTATCTGTGAATTTGGGACTTTTTAATTGGATACATTTTGTGCCGAAAGTGCAATATGTTATTTATAGAGGCTCGATTATTTCGCGATTGATACTAGGAAAGGTTGACCGTCAGTAACGTATACTTCACTCCTCCTTCTGTGATTAAACGAAAGCGGTTTAACGCACATTTGACAACTGCAAGCCAGGTATAAATAAGGAATAAGTCGTGGAGATATCACGTGCTACACGTTTGTACTGTTAGAAGCCAATGGATATTCGGCTTCAGCCGGTGCATGTATAGAACTGAGAAGTCTAGGCTGTTGCCAGGTGAATACGCGAAATACTCGTGCCTCTATTTATATCAAAACCATTAATTATTGCTTTATTTTACAGACGGCAAAATAATGACTTAAATTTGCTTCCAGTTACATGCAGTTATACCGTAGCCATATTATTAATAACAAAATATATTGCATACACAATTTAGATTTTAAAATTATCATAATATTATTTAAATTAAGTATTCATCAAATTCAAATACACCAAATAGGACACCCAGTGACATATTTAAATAGCTTGTTAGCAATATTGATTACAGATAAATTTACCCCAACTTTAATTAAATGAGACTTATGGTATAAGAACATGAATATACATATTTGCTGTTGAAATAAATAACACAGAATGCCGTTAAAATAAACACATTACATTTTAGTAGTAGAGGAGCAATGTTGGTTTCACTCCAAAATCTAAATAAATGATCTGCACACTGTTGTTAGCGTGAAGATCCTGACCTATGGGAACATTGCCATTTGTATGTGGTGTGGTCTGTCCTACATTAACTTCCAACTTCTTACATAGAAACTAAACAACGTTCATCAAAACAGGGCGCGCATGTGGCAACATATATTGTTGATTGGTGACACATTATACAGAAGAGACTGCCTTCAACTCTACCGTCACAGCTGTATTTATAACATACGTAGCGAATATTTGTTAAGAAGCTGTAGTAAGCTCGAAAGGTTACTCACAGCAGCGACTGTCCTTCACTGCAGTAAGGAGACTTGCGCGGATATCTCACACCTTACTGCTGATCAAATATCACTGCCGTATACGTGCAGTGCACAACGTTTACCTGGGTTGAGCCTTGTTGCGTCCTGGTCAAATAAGTACGGGAATTCATCAAACTTTTTATTTTTTTCATTATTTTTATGTTTGTGCGCGGTAAACAATTTTATACTGCAATGCAAACTAATCTGCTTTAGTAGATTATGTATAATGGCGCGTCAAAGTTCAAATTTCCGTAAAACAGTTTTTTAACTAGAAAGGAAAACTAACTGACACCTGAATGAAATAATTCACAGTGACGAACAGTACCATGGGATATGCCAAGACATGTATAAAAAACTCATTAAATATTTTTTGAATTAAAAAAAATCTGAAAATTCAAATATTTTATTCTAAATTCAGTATTTTTTTAGGAATACAAAATATCTCAATGCGGTTTTTACGTATATCTTAGCATAACCCGTGGCATTGCTCTTCATTGGATTTCTTTCACTTCTGTAAGATTGTTGGTTTTTCTTTCTAGAATAAAACCATTTTATGCATACTTGGACTTTGGTACGCCATTAGGCATACAAAAACTATGAAAGCTGAAAAACCTTTCATTACAGAAAGAAATAGTCATTATGTATGTCTACGAAACAAACATAACCTCATACAAATATAAAAATTTTCAAAACAGTTAAAATAGTTGTTTAACCGCGCCCTTGTAAGTACGTATACAATTATGGCCAATGTAGGTCGGAATGGTAAGTACGAACTTCTACTCCGGTATAACCTGGTATGTACTTGCGTGTATTGCAGTTCTGGTTCGTTTGATTCCAACTTCGACTAGAACTGCAGGTAATGGTAGTTCTACTTCCTCTACGTCAGAGCTGTGCTGTGTCGGTGCCAGCAACAGGTTCTGATATTTGATTAGTCATATGCAGTAATTACTCATATTTCTACTGACCAATAAACAAAGGCTTAGATATTCTCCGAGCACCTGTGTTGCACTAACTTTCTCGCTCCTCGGGAATGCTCGAGACCATTCGTTCAACCTCGGCGATTGAGCCAGCCATTTCTCCTTCTATCGCTGTCCCCTGTAACAGTGTAGATCACGGCCGTAGAAGAACAGGTCTGGATAATCGCCTGGAAACTTGACCCCCTTGTTGTTTTACTGCAGTTCACCAAGTCACCGATAATGCTATACATTCCTTTTTTTTCGCTGAAATCCGGGGGGTCGAGCTCGACTCCGCCCACTTCCCTCCCACTAAGATAAACAATTTATCAAAACGTATTTTTTACTAATTTATGAAATACTGTTTTCGCTCACAATTTTAAATCATGGCTCCGGAAATATTGATTTATTTAATAATGTTAACAATTAAAACAACAGGTGGAGTTTGAGTTCGACCGCCCTGACTGCACAGAAGATGCAGAACATTCTCTGTGACTTGACGAACTACGGCCAAACAACAAGGAGGTCAAGCAACATACATTGGTAGATAGGCGAGTGTCCAGACCTGTTCTTCTACGACCGTGGTGTAGATTAACTAACTAACATGAACATTAGGTTAGGTTAGTTTCAAACGTCAAAAATATACTGTGAACAGATTCGAACGACGGTTTTGTTAGGTTAGGGAACTACAATAACAATGAATATATGCGGCGCTGCTTTTACGATGATTCGCCGAGGATATACGAACACTCCCGAATGTTTCCGATGAGTGAGGAAGTTAATGCGACCCATACGTTCGTGGTATTCTTCACATTCATCTTGTATTTGGCTCTCAAAGCTTGCAATACAGTGTCGCTAACCACAAGTTACCGCGTGACGCTGCTGTAAGCTTCCGAGCTTCTCAAGTTTATGTTATATCAAGATACTATTGTTATGGTTTGTTTCCTTTATATATCTACGTTAATTTGCAGGATTCAATCGATTATTTAAATTATGCCAGTTCATTAAGAAATGATTAATTTTAAACGTCGGCGTGTTATCCACTTGAATTGAGGCTGGCTAAGAGCAGAAAGTAAGGAAAGGTAAGTGGGCTGTACGTCTCGTAGACAGTGAGGATACTATACAAGATGACATATATCTTGGTACAATGACAGCAGCTGGGAGAGCAGTCGGCGAGGGCATTAGGCATTCGCTTGGAGTAATTTAGGGAAACCATGAAAAACCGAAATCAGGTTACACGTATCCGGGGATCAAACCCGGGTACTCTCGAACCATCGTGTCTGGTTGCAGAACTTACGCCTTATTGGCACGAGCGTTATATTACATCTGCCAGGTTTCTAAGTTCCGAAGTTATCATAGCTTTCTTGTTATTTCGTCTGGCTGTACTAGTGCCTCGTGGTTTTATACGCGAAATGTTTCGTACAAATAAAACACATATTTACGTACATCCAAAATCGATCCCTAAGAGCGAGTGAGTTACACTCTCACCCTGGAGGACCCGTGTTCGATTTCCAGTTCTGGCCGTCCTTGTCTATGGTGTCCATGGTCCTTCGTTTTCGTTCCAGGCGTATACTACCATGGTTACTTAACTAAGGCCATGGACGATTCCTCTGACACAGGGGGACGTATGTAGGCTTTCCTTAGCCCTGGGCACGAATTGTGACTTGCTCCCTCCCCTCTTCCTCTTCCCTTTTTTCCATCAGTCCTTGCAAGCCAACCGTAATAATCGTATCATGCATACGTTGTTATGCACTCGCGTAAATAACAGTATAACATTTTAGTAGAAATACGTAAGACCTGCACTTACTAGCTACCATTAACAGTGTTTGTAAGTGTGCATTATAATAATAAATACTGTATTTATAACATTATATGGTGTTCAAGGTTAACAAAATTACAAACCTAGTAAAAGTCTAAATATTGACAGATATTGTATTTTATTACACTCATTTACATTTCATTCTCAAGTAAAAATTTTAGGCACCACTAGCGCCTCTCTAGCCCGGGGCAGTTTGCCCCCTCCCCCCCCTCCTCGGCCCGTCAACCCTTCATAGAACCGTCACTGCTCTCGTAGTTATTGTATTTTTCTAAGTGATGTGTCATCGTCGCTGATGACCTCGCTATCGACGAGAAGCAAAGCCCACTTTACTTACCTGTGTTAGATGCTTATATGAGGAGAAAACAACACATGGAAGTGACCTTATACACTGAACTGATATAGTGGACGTACACCTTTACAAGCGAGTATTACAATGCTTCAGAAATAAACCATTGTCAATCGAAAAGTAAAAAAATAAAATTTATTAGCTGTTGTCAACAGACATTTACAAACAAATCCGGAAACGAACAAAGTTCTATCCCGAAAGACGACACGAAGGCAAAAGAAAAATGAGATAAAACAACACAATAAATTGTATGAAAAATGGCAAGAAATACTGGCGAGGAAAGCACCCCAGTAGCAACATACGTTGGGCCAACGGTTGGAAATTGGTTGGAAAGGTTGGCAATATGTTGTGTTGGAAACCATACATTAAACTAACGGTTGGCTTTTGGTTGGTAATGATGGAATTAGGTTGTGTAGGCATACTCCTATAAATATAACGTTGACCCAACAATAGCTTCCAACTGAAAACCAACTTAATGTATTTTATCATAATAGTGATAAAATGTGTCATAACCGACACAAAATAACATATTTATCCTAAAAAAACCGCCAAAAATATTGATAATGAAAATTTTTTATTCGTTGATAGAATGATGGAAAAGTGTTGGGAATACAACCGTTGGTTGTTAGCGTATACGATTGTGTTGGCCCAACGTTATTTTACAACCAATATCCAACCTAACGAATTTTAAGAACAGAATACCAAAACAGTCAATAACATTAATATAATACAATATTTAATAAAAGAAAATCGTTTAAATACAGTTATTGATAATTTTTAGTCGTTGGAGGAATGTTGGATAAATGTACGAAAAGAACGGTTAACAGATTTATGTACGTTGGGCCAACGTTATATTTCCACAGAATCCCAACTATATTAAATTTAAAAAACAGGTTTTACACATTTCACAGACCCGATACCTTCACCTCGTAACTCAAAGAAAATTGTTAAAATGTGTTTTATAGTAATATTTAATTCTTTGGTAGAATGGTAGGTACTGTTATTATGGCAACTGTTGGTTATTAGTAAATATGCACATGTTGGTCCAACATAATTTTACAACCAATATCCAGTTTAACAAAATTTTACGAAAATAACACCAGAATATTTAATATCCCTAATGCAATGCCATATTTTTTTAAAGAATACTGTTTAAATACAGCTAATGGTTAATTTTTTATTTTTTTGTGGAGTGTTGGACGAATGTGAGAAAGAGTTTGGTTACTGACAGATGTATGTTGGGCCAACGTTATTTTTCAACTGAATTCTAACTAAAATAATTAAAAAAAAAATAGAATTCACACATTTTATAGAACACATACATTCGCCTTTTAATTCCAAAATATCGTTAAAGTTTGGTTTGTAGTGATATCCATTCGTTGGTAGAATGATGGTTAAATGTTGGTATGACAACTGTCGGTTATTAGAAAATGTGCTTATGTTGGCCCAACCTAATTTGACAACCAATATCCAGCTAAACTAATTTTACGAAAATAACACCAGAATATTTAATAACATTAATACATTGCCATAATTTTACAGAATAGTGTTAAAATACAGTTAATGCAAATTACTTATTCGTTGGTGGAGTGTTGGACAAATGTGAGTATGTTAGGCCAACGTTATATTTCAATTGATTTCCAACAAAATATATATGTAAAGTAATTGGATTTTCACATTTCATAGAACACAAAAGTTACATCGTAAATCAAAGACAATTGTTAAAATATTTTATGGTAATTTTACATTCATTGTTGAAGTGATGGGTAAATGTTTGTTTAACAACTGTTGATTGTTAGAAAATTATTGATAGATTGAAGGAAAAGTTTTGAGAGGACAACCGTTAGTTATTAGCAATTATTCCCGGTAGCAACATATGTTATGCCAACGGTTGTAAATCATTTGGAACTGTTGGTTTGTGTTGGAATACTTACACAAATGCAACGTTGACCCAAACATTATAAGCCAACCGAAATCTTATGAAACAACGTTTTTGTGGAATTTATTAGCACTGCAAATAAATTGACAAATAATTTTTTAGAATTATTGAATGGTTGATTGAACGTTGGCAACAAGTTGGCAAACATACATTTGGCTTTTGGTGTAGATTTTTATGTTGAGCTAAACGTTATAAAACCAACATTTTTCTTTAACACATAAAATAATACTGTATTGGAAATGGAAAATAGAAATGTCACACACAATCTCACACGATATGAGGTATTCTTAAGATTTTAGCATTAGGAGATATGGTTTCCGAACAATTAAAATGGTTGGTTAACAAGTGGATTATTAAGGTGGCAGAGTGTCTGAAAAACTACCAACATTTCACTGAATGTAGGCGTTCAAGCAAGCATTCATGCCGATTGCTTAGCTAAGATAGCAAACAAAACATACCGTTCTTCAAGTTGGTATCGTAGAGTAATCGGTAAGGTAATGGGTCGCAACGTAAAATCATCTGTACATCGTAAGGGTCGTAAGTTCGAAACCTGTGCACTTCAGGTGGACTTTTCTTACACCTTTTAGGAAGTTTGTGCTGTACATTAGAGCTCTAAAAATAAGAAAAATACACATATTTGCTTTTTTAGAGACATCTTTTCAGCATTTTTTTTCATCCAACGTTTCGCCAACGTTGGCCCAACGTAATTCAATTGCAAAAGCCAACTTCGGGCCAATGTTGTTTTCGGGTTGGCATCCAACCAAAAAACCAATGTTGGGCCAACGTAGACCCGAGTGTCATTTTGATGTCAGACCAGCGTAATTTTTCCAATGTTGGCCCAACCTTGAGGCAAATGTTGGACTTACGTTGGTCCAACCAAAAATTGCTACCGGGGCAATGACAAGAGACAGGAATGTATGAGAACACAGACGACAGAACAAAGAGAAAACAGACGAAAAAATCGGGCTTCCGACGACAGCAGGTGCTATGTTTCGAGAACTGTGATTATTTTCCCGTTTTCTGGCACATGTACAGATCACGGCCGTAGAAGAACAGGTCTGGACACTCGCCTGGAAACTTGACCCTCTTGTTGTTTGTTGCAGTTCGCCAAGTCCACGTAAATGCTATGCATTTTTGGCGCTGTAATCCGGGCGGTCAGACTCAAACTCCGCCCACTTCCCTCCCACTAAGATAAACAATTTATCAAAACGTATTTTTCTATAAATTTATGAAATAATCTCTTTGCTCACAATTTTAAAGAATGGCTCCAGCAATCTTTATTTACTTTATAATGTGTACAATGGAAAAAAGTGGGTGGAGTCCGACCGACCGAATTACAGCGCCAAAAAAGTACGACATTCTCGGTAACTTGACGAACTACAGCCATACAACAAGGGGGTCGAGCACAATACATTGGTAGATAGGCGAGTGTCCAGACCTGTTCTTCTACGACCGTTGTACAGGCTGAGGAACTAACTTACAACAAACTGACGTGTTTTATTTAATTTTTCTTTTTTTTTTTTTTTTTTTTTTTGTCGTCTTCCATCAACTAATTTATTCCAATTCGGAAATAATTTTTGTTGTTATTATTATTCATATTTGCTTTCGTGTCACCTTTCGAGGTACGGTCATACGCCTCTCCGGTATGGTATGTAGGTTAAATGTTTGTTGACAATACCTAGTATTGGCTATTTTTATTAATTTTTATTTACTGTTTTTCTGCAACGTTCCTGTGCAACATTTCCTTGCAGTGGCGTGTGTTCACAAAAACTGTTCCATTTATAATTCTAACCTATTCCAGGAATCGTAAAAAATTACAAAAATTTCATTCCTTAATAAAATGTAATCAAATAATACTAAGCACGATAATTAAATATCTATAAAGCTTAGTGTAAACTGACATTGAAAGGTTATGAAATTAACGATCTCAAAACTCTTTCTGTCTCTATTCGAATGTTTTGATTTAAAAATACTTGTTGCAATATCCAGAAATGATGAGCAAGGTGTGTTTAGAAGTTCTTTGCTGTAGCTTGATAGCATCACATATGTGACCGTGTCTGCCCTCACACATGTGAGTGTGTTAAGTGACTTGGTGAGACTTAACAGTCAAGTTATTAGTGCTGGTGGCGATGGCATGAGGGGAGTATGGAGCTAAGGTGGAATGCAAATGCGGAGGAAACTGCAACATACCGAGAATACTTGCCGGCTAACGGCAAAGTCTACCAGGTTTACCCTGTGCGAACATCTGAAGACAACGCACCAGGAATTAACATCGGATCGAAGGGAAGAGAGGCGAGTGATCTAACCACTACACCAATGTGACAGCTAGCATTCAGACTAAGTTGCTGTGCTGGTAAATGAGCAAACACTTCAGGTTTACATCGGTAAGTTTGTGAAGCAAGAAATGTCATCATTGAGGTTAGGAAGGTTAGTTTACAGACATACTTACTACTTGTTCTCAAAATATGTAAAAAAATTAAATCCTATTAGGTTCCATGTTACTATTATATGGCGAAAATTTATGAACTCAGATTCTAGTGACGACAAAGTAGTAGAAATGAACTATGTTTCTAAGTACATATGTTTCCAAGTATTTATACTACCTAAATAGATCATCATTCATGACAAGTATGAAAGATTAACACAGAACATGAATTTAAAGTTCTACGTTGTATAACCGAAATTGAAAAAATTCGCTAGAACTGTAAAACTCGCTCTCCAAGCGCACATTCATAGTCACGTTACTACTACTGGAATGGGCATTGCGTTCCATTTTGTATCCTCTTGTACACAAGTTTTATTAATATAGATTGGTAGAAGTGCACAGATGTGTAAATATTTAAATATACTATCACAGTGCGTACACATAGTGCGTGATAGCACCACTGATTATTATTTGTTATCTTACTACGGCATCTGTAGTCTTAGATAATACATTAGTACAGCACATGATAAGACTGTGCGCTGGATGATGTAGAACAATTATTATCGCACCTCACTCAATGTTGAGGGCTACTGTGGTACGACACTGACAGTAGAATATAAGAGCTACTGAGCACAGTGAAAAATAAGTACAAATCACTTTCCCACGGCTAACATGTCGTTAGTATTGATAATACAATCTTGCCCGAGTCGATAGCGCACAACAATTAGGGGGTGGGGGAAGAGAAGGGAGTGCACTCATTTCCCGAACTCCAATTCGAGAAAGACTCAGAGAGTTGGATATCAAACAACAACATGGTCCTGCAAGGATTTAGCTCAGTCCTCGTATATTCTATTGAAACTTGGGTTAATGGAAGATCCGCTTGGAAAAAACCTAAAATTAAAGAAATTCCAAGTAAAACACACATTAGCATACCTGTAGTAACATATTAAACCTCGCTTTTCTTTTTGTAATTTTCTCTTAAGCAGAGCCAGGAAAAATGTATTCACTGGTGTTATAGTAAAATACTTTCGTAATTCTCAATATCTGTAAATGTCAAGGTTAGTAATAGTTAAGATGATGGACAGTATTTTTGGCACTGTGTATATCTGGCCATCTGGCGTAAACGGGGTCATAATTGCTGTTCTCAATACCTTGAGTTAATCAACCGGTAACAGACGTGATGATAATATTGTAAATTAGAGAAGACAGGGGGCCTCGATATCATTCGCGTGCTTGTTGAATGAGAATTCTCTACAAGTTAACAACCACGCGTATATTTGTTTATCAGCAAAACTGCATGACAATTAGGCGCTGTACTTATTCAACGAAAAGTAAAATAACTTTCATTATAGTTCAGTGTTCTTACATCGCAAAGATCACGACGAGATTGTTTCAAATCGAAAATCTCATAATAGCGGACAAGTGCTGTAAAAATGAAATGATTTTAAGTTAATGTGTTACCTGAAAAATAATATTACACAAAAAAGTTGGTAAAACTATTTGTACAAGTTTTTCTATTAGCTGTAAAACTCTTCATACTTATCGTCTCAAGTTCAAGGATTTGTACTCTTGTGATTGATAGTACACAGACACACGGAGCCAACACATTACAACACACCTGTACAAACATAGTTTACACCAACGATAACATTGCTAATAACACGTGTTTTCAACAAAGATATTAACAATGTTGCGAAAATGCTTGAAAATTGTAGACAACATCATGTTGTCAACATTGTTGTCAATATGATGTTATTAATTAACTTTGCTAATGTTTATAAAATGTTTATAACATTGGTTACCAACATTTTGTAGAACACATTTGTTAGAAACAAAAGTAATGAACTTTAGAAACATGTTAATAACTTTGTCACCAACACTGTTAAAATTATTTTACCGACCCATTCTAGGGCGGTCTAGATCAAGGTATGTTGGTAACAAATGTCACTAGCAATGTCATCAGCAATGATGTACGTGTTTTCGTCAACAACATTGCTATTAAATTCCGTTCATCGTTCTTACAACTTCGTTAGTAACTGTGGTGTTTTCAACAATGTTAATAACACATTTGCTATCTACATTGCTGTCTAACAGTCTACCATAACTTAGCATTTGTTGATAACATTTTTGTATTTAACGTTTTGTAACTAACATTATTACTGTTATTTTGTCGGTGTATACTGGGGCAACCAACCCATACTTCACTGAGAAAAAAAGATATTTGGGGTAATTTTTGTGAATCTATGTACGAAAAGCTTTGTATCGAGACTTGTTACTCTTCAAATACTCGTTACCAGTTTTGTTCTTGCCTAAGGACACAGTTATAACAGTCTTATTTTACGTGGTACGATTAGTTAAAATTAAAATAGGTGGTTTCGTTGCCTGCTGCAAAAGTTCATCCGACTTTTTGTTGCTAGTACAGTGAGTGAGAGATATAATGATCTTCAGCGCTGGTGAGGGGTGAGAAGAGGTGAGTATGGAGCAGCACCGGAATGAAAGGGCGGGGGAAACGGGAGATCCCCGAGAAAACCCGCCGACCAGTGGCATCGCTCGGATCGCCTTTTTGGCAGGTTAGAGGTCTGACCCCTTGACCACCCCGACCCCTAATAACTTCGAATGGGTCTGTATTGTTCGACCTTACAACCATGACGATATTAAATAAACTTGATATCTGCCTAATTTTCTGTATTGTATCGACTCTGATTACTCGCTACACAATACAATTATATAATCTACATTCTATTTTCTGCAGTGATATCACAACTTTTGTAATCGCCTAATCAACCAGAATGGAAATGCCACTGCATCATCTGTCTTCGCGTGTGTTATCTGTCTTCATCGTCTTGAAATACTGATATCTATCATTACAGCACGTGTTGGAACGTCTACCCGAAACAATTCTGTGTTGGTAGACTGAAGACGCGGAGCTGCAAACCTAGGCAAACAATTCTGTAGCTTAGAATAACGACTGATTAACTCGTGACTAATAAAATATATGTAGTTATCCTAACGACGTAAATCACTTGTTAAAACAATTTGATTTGTTCGTAAATAATACTACGTGTTTTAGTTGAGAGAATACAATTCTGAGTCTACATAACGTCAAAATAAAAACATATTGTTTGATATTTGAATGGCTGCGACAAGAAATTAAGTAAACAAAATATTTTAGTATAACTTAAAGATAAGAACAATTTTAAAAATCCTGTTGGTTGACGACGCTAGAGTAGGTATGATGGCAACTAAGTGTCTGACATCAACGGTTAGTAAACATTACTGGCCGCATAATAGGCTCGATGAAAATTTGTTTTATTTACTGCTCTACATTGTGGGAGACACACGTGTGCTGCTGTAACATTAAGGGTGTTGAAGTGGGTTTAAATCATAATTTATATTTTTATGAAATGTTAGTTTTGTAGACGATACTTGTGAGTACAGTTTTCTTGTACAAAAAAAATTAGCTTGCCTAGTTTTCTCATAATGGCGAGAAAAAAGTTAAAAATATGCATGTAACACTGCCACGCAAATAGCGAAATTCAATTGCCATACTTAAAATAACTCACAGTTTACTAAAATCCCATGAACATTCACAATAAATCGTTTAGCAATCCACAAAATGACATCTCGAATAAAACAATGCAAAATAAGGAAAGAAATTACAATTTTAGAATGTATTTTTGATACAAAATAGTGCAGTGCGAGTTTTTCTAGCGTTTTGTTATATAGCCCTTGGTATGTTATTCCATTGTGAATTATTTCAGTTAAGTAAGTCAATTGGTTTTCACTTTTTTCATGGCAGTAAAACATGGGAAGTTTCGCTTTGACGCACCGGTACAAGACAACTATGAGAGCTGAAAATGTTTCGGTAGAGGAAACTGTACTACACAATATCATCTACAAAGTTATGCAATTATGTATGTTTGTATAAGGTCAATAAACTTCGAGATTGTTTGAGCGATCATCATGAAACTTGTTCAGTTCATTACAAATGACATCAAGAAGAAAGTCGACTGAATTACCCGTGACGATTTCAAATGTTTGAGCCCTACACATACCTCGACTGGTGCATGTAGCGTGTCACGCGTATTCTTTATACGTGAAACCGCCCAACTTATAAATATTCAGTTTATCTACGAAAAGAACACGCACATGAAACTATGCTTCTGTGTTGTCAAACGTTCAGCACGCTTGTTAAAACATGATTTTCGGGCCTCTTGAAATGGATAAGAAAGGTTTTTCAGACTGCTGTAACTCCAAAAATAATACTTGAATACTTAAAGTGCAAAGCGATAGGCATGCGTTAGTCGTTACTTAATACTATTAAAAAATATAATGTTGTGGTCACCGCTTAGAGTCCAGTAAGAAACAGATTGCAAGGTAAACCTTGCACGGCAGTTTGTCGCGCTGCGAATAGAGGCGATATGCTTCTCGTCAAGCATGGGACACTGGCTCTTATCGCTACGTTGTTGCCACTCGTCAAAGGTGGCAATTTGACACCGGAGATGATTCCTCGTATGAGCATTACCTAATCCAGAGCCCAGACGGAAGCAATATAGGGTTTTATATGTTTAATTATGTTCGGTGAGGCTCAGTCAGTTTTTGCGAAATCGCTTCTGGACAAAACCCGCTATCTGCATCGAGAAAACGGAAATACTGCTAAATGAATAAACAATTTTAAAACAAAAATCTGTAAGTAGGCTTTCTTGAGTGTTTTTGAGCGTAAAAACAGTTAATTGCTCCCAATTGCCAAGGTATTGAAAAACTGCCTAATATGTCATATAGCAATGTGAGTCGCGTCGATATGACGTAAAAAGTCAGATATGATACGCGTGTAAGTCTAACAGGTAATACTCTACGAGCAATGATGTTGTTAAATGTTAACTTGCACAGGAGCAGCTAAGCTACATCATGGGACGATGCGACGGTAGACGTTCACTCCATGTTCTCATATATTATCTCTACACACGGGTGTCCGTGTGTCGATCTGTCGAGCTGTCTTCTTACAAATACGCGTGTGTCAGGATGTACCCTGTCGGCGTTCTTCAGGAGGGAAACAAATTTTTTACTTACCTGAGTTGCGGAGACAAATTTTCAGACCGGGGCCGGGGGCCGATTAAACATCGCCACCTACTATTTGCACCGACGCAGAGCAACGCAAGTGTAGAGCAACTTAAACGCTTCTTCTATTACATTACGTGAGTATATAATTCCAATACAGTGCAAGCAGACACAGCGCAGGTGCAAATTTTGCGTTGCACCCACAAATGGCGATATTTAAGGGGGCCGTCTACCTGCGCGTGAGAGGCTCAAAAGCGACGGAACAGTAAGGTCGACCTTGAAGCGCGCATCAAATGCCGCGTCGCCTCAACGAGCCAAGCGCTGAACTAGCGTGCAAGCTTCCCGCCGAACCGATTTTACTATGGGACTTTCAGCGACAACACTATCATTTTATCTTACGCGACGAAAGGGAAAGAGTCGCTCTACAGGTCTATAATATTCAGAATATCGTAAAAATTATTACTCTTACATAAAAATCAGTGTCAAAAGTCCGGATTCGGTCACTTTTACACTCAAAAAAATACTTGTTAGGAACGATAACAGTTAATGGCAAAATTATAGACTTGTACTAAGATTCATAAATGCTTTTCGCAGCCTAACCACGTGACAACACGTTGAATGGTTTTCGAATGAAATCAGGATTGTTAAAGGTCTGCGCGCCTCTTCACGATTCTAGTAGATGACGCCCTTAATCGGCTCCCAGGATGTGATGTACAATTTGTATAATGTTTTCAACATGTTTATCTTTGACCAATGTTTATTGAGAAGGTAACGTACGTGCAGCAAAGCATTTTATAACGTACGCAGTTTGCAGTTTTATAGTAATATGATGTAGGTTCTGGCGGCCTATAGCCAGCTGATCTAAGAGGAGTGTGCTCAAGTTAAAACTTTCAAGGCACGCGAGAACTAGTCACAGTGTTAGTTCCTATGCATGCTAACGTCGAAACATATTTACTAACCTTCACGTTCGAAGTAACATTGAGGAAAGGTAGTTTTAACATTTCAAATATTGCCATTTCCAAACTGACCGACAGTAAAAATTATAAAAGCAGTATCGTCAAATGTAGCAACTAGTGCTTCCCTTCCACAGAGAAAGAGACAGAGAGAGATAAATAAAGAGAGAATAGTGAGAAGGAGCACACGTGGCCGGCTTTGTTTCTCTCAGTTGTTCATTCACTCATGTTTCATGTTGTTTCCCTGCCACAACATTACATTTATAATTAGCGTAAGAATACTATATTTTATATATTTTAAGTAGTTTAATCCCGAGTACGATTTATTAATAATAAATCAGCTTACATTAATCTAACAACTAACCCGCATCATAAAACAGTCTTACTGTAAAAAATATTTTTTTGTGTCTCTTTGATCGTGTAGTGTTAGTTTCCTTGAGACAAGCCATTATTTTGATATATTTTGGCTTACTTTCATAACAAATAAAATTGGTGATATATTGGTAGCAAAAATCTAAAACCTGTGTGGTTAGTTACTACAAAAAGGTACTGTTACAGAATGATATTTTAAGTAGTTTTACACATAATTTATAGTGGTTGGGTGGCTGTAACCAGAAGTAGACACTTTATACTGGGAATAGTTAATTGGTTAAGTTAAGGGTGAAGGTTATGGTTAAATGAAATATGTTAATTTAATTACGGTGGCTTTACTCTACACAGTTTACTTTACAGAATACTACAAGGTAATATTATATAATTTAAATAGGAGAGGAGCGGCTGTTTAAATAATTAAGTTTATACTCTACGATGTGTGATCCTTCGGACACCTTAGATCTCACCGTTAGCATGATGCCGGAGGCTGATGATGACTGTGCTCGGCTATCGACGGACGGCGGCACGTCGTGGGTCTCGACCCAGGACCATCCTGGTGAGCTGGTGACAACTGTAAGGAGACAGACCTCTATTCCCTCGATACTTGTATTATATTACCACACTTCAGTGCCGGTGGGGAGAATCACTAAGGCCCTTGTCTCGTGCAACCACTGACCTGATTGCACTGTGTCGCTAGCCCGTCCTCCAGGCGAGGTTCTTGGTAATCGTAACAGTACAAATTATGATATATTTGTGACAAACCAAAATATTAATTATTTTATGTGAAAATTTCGTAGATTAATTTTTCTTTAAATCATTGCAACAACTACCAGCTGTGGCTTTAACTATTTGAAAATTGACATAAACACGCACTGTCGTTTTTTTTTAATGTAGTGTTAATTTATATTATTATATAATATGGTTTTACTACGTACTATTTCGTTGAAGGAAACAGTGCCTGTTACAAAAAATGTTTGATATTTTTTTTTTGTGTTCTCTTTACATTTTTGTTATGGTCTAGATATTTTTGTTTGTTATTTCACTATGCATTTCCTACATATTGTTTTTATTTATTTTATGTTTTATTTGACGAGGAAATAATAATCTTATATATTTTTCTTATATATTTTCTACAGAATAAAGCACCAAATCAACTCTCGCTAACTGTATTAACACTTCAATTCAGCGGCAAAACATATTGTAATCAGTCGCGCTCATCCGTATGATATATGCCCTTTGCCTAATGTTTTTTTAATTATTCCTTTTTTCTCCAAAGTAATAAAGTTTACACACACAATCTTACATCAGTAAGGTTAAACAAAATGGAAATAACTATGGAAAAATTCACAAAATTCGAACAAAAATTGCAATTACGGCTTTTTTATAACTAATAACAACTTAAAATTTGAACAATCTAATTGCTAAAAACTAATAATGTCAGCCAAAACTTCATAAACTCCTTTTCTGCCAGCTGGGAAGTACAACCCTACTTGGTTCAGCGACTGTCTGGGGATATCATGATGGGAAATGTAAGACTCTCGAGAACAGTTCAAACAATCTCTAGATCAACATGAACATTCCCTGCCAGATATTAAATATCTAATGTCATCAATGCAATTACAGGTCTTCTAAAACTTATTCGTGGATTTGCAAAAACAGAATTTTATTACATTTCCAGGACTGCGCCGAGAGAACCGCATACAGTGCGTAGTAGTAGTAGTAGTAGTAGTAGTAGTAGTAGTAGTAGTAGTAGTAGTAGTAGTAGTAGTAACTGCACGTTAAAATTTTGTTTATACTAACATTAAATGTTCAAAAATGTGATGTTGACTGTCCACTGTGCGGTATAAACAGGAAGATACGGCGCCTAGTTTCCTACCTCCCCTTGAATGACGGATTGTGACGAGGGGTATAGTTTGACGATGGCTGGAGGAGGCAGCTTGTAAATCTACTGTGTTCTTTTCAAAACAATTTCAAATTCACGCCATACTTCCATTTCAGCCTAATTTATGCAGAAGTCTAATTGTTTTAGTTATTGTTGAACCATACATTTAATACATCAAATAATAATGTTCCCCTTAAACCGGCACAAACTGTACATCACTACTAAAACAAAACAAAATTACTATTCTACTCAAGACGGCGAAATTGTGAAACGCTTTTGAAATTTATTTAAATAAGTTATTTTATCAAAAATTTAGTTCCTAAAGATATCATAAGTAAGGTCCAATTTACCAGCAGTAAAAACCAGATCATTCAGCAGTCGAAGTGAAGTCAAGGAAATGTAAGAAACAACGTGTTGTCTCCTTACATTATTGACAATACGACACTTGGCTGTATGTTTGTACTTGACAATTGCTTTCACAGCGCATCTTGTTCAATATATTCAACATGGACGACGTTGAGAAGCTCGGAAATAAGGGCGTACGCAAGGTAGAAGGACGCTGAATAGCTGCAACCTATCTCCGTTCCCCTAATCATCGCCGATATTTTAAAGGTTTAAAAAGTTATGTGTTAATTTCGCATATAAAAGTAAAGAATAAAATT
The DNA here is from genome assembly GCA_003012365.1 of Medauroidea extradentata. Lineage (NCBI taxonomy): Eukaryota > Metazoa > Arthropoda > Insecta > Phasmatodea > Phasmatidae > Medauroidea > Medauroidea extradentata. The sequence goes on from PNEQ01104326.1 coordinate 19,016, forward strand.
GTTCAAACGAAGGAAATTTTATTTTTAAAAATATTAAAATTTCTGCCTACTGTATAATCTTTGTTTATGATCAGAAAGTACTGCACCTAACAATCAATGTTTCTTTCCGGGTAATGACCTTCAATCCTACTGCTTTTTTTTTGGGGGGGGGCGTCAACTAATTAATTTTATGTTAACTAGCAGTGCGCCCGCGGCTTTGCTCGCGTGTATTACTCGTTGCAGATAATATTTACTTTAATTGAAAAAAAAAAAAAAAACATCTTTGTACGCCAGACAGGTACTTCAGTCATCAAGTACTAGAATGACAAATCTGCTAGTTGAGCTAACTCTTCTGCAGGATAAGTAGCTATATCTGTCCACGTGAAAAGCAGCATTAAGTCTGTCAGTAACTTCGTCTCGACCTTATTTACAGTCACAGCAATGTTGACGATGTCAGGTAATTACAAACTATTTACTGTAAGAGGATAAACGAATGACATACGTAGTTTATGTGATATTAAGACTTATTTCTCCCGATCTTCAAACAACTGTGCCATATAACGTCGAAGTTAATAAAATATCAATTTCCTGAGCTCATAGAGGTTGTATAACTTCACGCCTCAGTAAAATGAAACCCCAGTTTAATTTATTTATCGCTGTTCGTACTTGCTTTCCGGACAGTCGGCCTTAAAAGTTTACAAATTAACTTTTCGTTTCAATAGGCCTAATTAAATTATCTTATAAAACAAAAAAAATGCAGTACTTTATTTAGGTACTTACGTAATCATAATTATGACGCGAACAACACCTCAATGTCTTTGTTGGTTATAGTAAGCATCGTAGGCTGACAGAATGTTAAGCCTTTTCCCGCCTTTAAGTGTCGAAATTCGAAAAATCTCAATTTCACATCTTATAATTGTACAAATATCCAAGTGAAGTAAATAAAACGACGATAGCCCTTTCAGTTGAAACAAAGTCAATCATACATTAAAAATCATACATCACATCATACTCCTGTACAGTACTGACAGTTCGAATTTTAAAAAAAATTTTAAATCCTTTTTACGGACCTTAACGTAACCATCATTCTGAATCCAAAATAAACTGAATATCTCAACGATATATATAAGATTTATATGCATATATATAAGATTTATCTAACTAAAACACATTCCAGGTCTTTTCACATCCTAAAAGGCTGAATTTCGAAATACCCTTGTATCTCATTTTAGACCACTTAACTGGTGTTTCTTGGATGTGAAAAACATGACAATAGCCAGTTGGGTTCAAGATATTTCGACGATTAACTAAAAATACATTTAATCACTTTTTACCCCTTTCAACCTCCTTAGGTGCGGAATTCAGAAAATCCTGAAATTGCGTTTCAGGTATTTGAGTAAGCATGCTTCTTAAACAAAAATCACGTCGCTATTAAAAAAATCATTTGGGTTGATATATATATATATATATATATATATATATATATATATATATATATATATATATATATATATATATATATTAATTGTGAATCAAAAACCTTTTTCATCCTATTTTAACCTCGTTGGGGCTGAATTCGGAAATATATTTTAATGATATTTGTGATATTTACAAAGGCATCAATCTAAAGCAAAGAGCACTTCGATATCTCGATTGGTTCGATATATATGGATGAATACTCGAAAACACACTTCACGTAATTTCAACCCCTTAATAAAAGAATTTCGAAACACCTTGGAGACCTGCCATAAACATTTGTATTCGTAACCAATTGAAGTGAGTATCATGACGATAGTCAATTGTGTTTTAGAGATATAGATGATTCATAAAAAAAATTTGCCTGTTTTACTGTTTGAGGGTTGATTTTCAAAAAAATCCTACGACCTGAGGGGAACCTACCGAAAAAATTTCACGATTCTAGGTCCAGCGGTTTGGGCTGCAGTTTGATATGTCAGTTAGTCAATGTTCTCTTTTGTATATAGAGATTTTAGTACAACATTTACTAGGTGAAGTATGTTACATCATACTTTATAAGGGCAATGGGGTTAATTACCGCTGCGTCACTTGATCTGTCTGAAGCTGCAAATTGTATGTATGTTAATTTGTAAATAGAATTTATTTTCAATTAGAAATTTTTATGTCTATATTTTTTATTTATTCATAATTTTTAATGGTTAATGTGTTAATTATTTTCCTATGCTACATATTTGTATTACTAGAAGTTCTCCAATAAACATTCATTAAGTTTATATTAAGCGCAAGATTCAAATATAAGTATTTTTTCTCTTTACTCCGTCCAAAAGAATTCATGCATACCTCACTGCTGTGACGTGTGATAAGGTAACTTGAGTGTTTGCTTGCAGCTACTGTTGACTCGAGGCACAGTAAATTACTCCAGGCAAGCAGATGTACCACACTTACTACAGTTCTCGCTAGTGACGGTAAATATGTCAAGATACAGTCAGGGGCACGGGAATTCTCATGTCAACGATCATCTGACAACATTTCAGTTTATCGTGTATAAAACTTGCAATAACCTCCAACTGCGTGCAGAGTGTTCGGAGAAACTATATTTCTCAGAGACCAGTAAACGTGCACCTTAAATGCATATTTACGAAAATAATGTTGATTACTTGTGAATACCACTTTTAATACATCACACACTTTGGAAGCGATATTTTCAAGTCAGATTAGATTATAATTTGTCAAATTACGTTATGTTATTTTAGGTTAAGTCAGGATCTGTTGCCTCTTCAAAGAAGCAGGAATTCAGAAAATTTTTCAAGTACACCACTACAAAAAAAAATCCTGATGGACTGCAGTTCCAACCGGCAAAAATTCAGTTGCAACGTTTTCAAGACTTAACTTAGACGGAATGCTACGATACTTTTCCACAAGCCATATGGATACAATGTCAGAACTAGATAACAAAGACGGCTTCTGAAAGTTCTCAACTCGCCATCGCCGATGGGTGAAGATGATTCCGTTTTCGTGGTATTTTACACTGTAACTGAGATAATGATTTCAATAATTTCGTAGAACCTTTTGACAGTAAGTTAACTTCCTAATCCCTGCTACCTCTCGTTACAAGAATCTTTCTCACTTTCCGCATTGTAGAATTTGTGCTCCCAGTATATTGCCGCACACATAGTTTAGGAGCAAGTATACTGCAGGCCGTGTGCTGTTATATTTTGATTTAGTTAAAACAAATGTATACATTATTTAGTTTAAGGTATGTAACCTCTGAGCAAGATACACATATATTTCTTCTAACAGTGCAAGAATCACGTGATCGAGGTGGTCCCAAGAGGTATATTCTAGTCCCGACCATACTTATCATCTGCGACTATACAAAATGATTGCTGCAGAATATCTAACGCCATTCAACATTGCTATCAGTTGATAATGACTCTTGAGTTGATCTGCCGGTGTCGTTGTCGGCAGGTGTTGAAGGCCAGCTAGTTCCTTCATACTTGTAGAAGATGGCGGACAAGAAGCTCCAGTGGAGGCGAGTGTACAGACAATATATCGCCGCTGCGACAGGTCGGTATTAACAACTGTCACTCTCTAAATGTATCTCAAGGTCAACGGGTAATTTATAGCAGACTACTTACTTTTTAAATTAATTTTCATAAAACTTCATTACCATTTAAAACTGCTTTCTGATTTTAATCTATCAAATTTGTGTGATCGCATTCGCTTTACTACTTAAGATAATCGAGCACAACATCATGTTATTGGTTGCGACGAAATGCGAACTTGTGTATGAGCAGTTGAGTTGTGATACACAATCACACATTTCACGTGCATAGCTTAATTTTTGTAGTGATCGTGTATTGTTCTCACTAACTATCGCATAAGTAAAGACTGCGGTATAAATGTATGCAATGAGATCACTTGTTAATGTCATGTCACTGGAGCTTTGCAGTATTTCTCTTGTTTTGTTGCAAATGTGGCGCTATAGGTTCTTTCTTGTCCATCGATTACTAATTCTTTACTGGCGTTCTTAATTCTTACAGTTTATGTCTAGCCAGATAATTTCTAAGTTAAGTAAACTTACTTGAATTTTAATTAGACTCAGAATCAAAGTTTGCCTTTTATAATGTTGACACGTAGAAAAATACTTATATTATTTAAGGAATGTGTAAATTTTTGCAATATTGCAGCTAACGCATGTTCCTACTAACATTTGACGTTGCGTCAGGGTTGTAATTATTATTTCACTTTGAGTGACCTCGAGTAGCATAAAAGTGATGGCTCTGGATCTCCAGTAATTTGACAGTAATCAGCTCAGACTAGTTTTAAGGAACCTTCTCAGCATTAAACTGGAATGATTTCCAAAAACTTTGAGAATCTGAAATTATATTGGTGGAACCGGTAATTGAACCTGGATCCTCCGTAACGCAAGTTCAAAGTACCAACACTGGTAGCTCGCTCAATGTTGTAATGTGCAAGTTTTACGTGCATCTTTGCGATGATCTGAAGAAAACGTTTCATAATTGATATGCCAGACTTTACTTGTTACCGTTACAAAGTACAGTGAGCAGCTAGATACAACTGACAATTAATTATGTTAACACTCGAAGTATTGTGCTTGGTTCATAGCAACCAAACAACTACTCGTGTCTTCACTACACCCTCGATCTGGGCTAGGAGCTTACAATTTAAAATTTAAATATGAGTTTAATTCGTTACCCTAGCGAAAGTATTCCTCAATATTATGGTCTCAGGTCGGGTTTGATAGCCGGTACATCACTCGTTCATTCTTAGTGTGTGATAAGAAAGCTTTCGATTTGTCAAAAAACTGACATCAGCTCCATTTATTATTGCAATGACTTCGCCGCTTTGAAGGAAACCTTTATATGTAACGTATACTGAGTTGGTTATTTTAACCTTGTGGAGTAACCGTGTTCCGTCAAAATTTTGGTTTTTAAGTCATTTAACTAAGGAACACCAAAATAACTGGATGAATCAAATTTAATTGTTTCACATAGGCCTTAAATTAACTACTTCTTTGCTAAATAACCCCAAACTATATACTTGAGTAGGCAGAGCTAATTACAGAAGTATAAGGAAACCAAATTACAAAACAACGTTCAAAACATAGAGCGCTCCAGGCACTGTTACTTCTGACAGAAGACAGTGTAGAGGTTCGGGGAGGGAATTTTGTTTCTCATACGTTTGACCAGATTCTCTTGTTTATTAACGAAGCAACTTTTATCACACTGTTACCTTAAGATTAAATTTTAAATATTTTACTAAAATATTGGGTGTTTTCAGCTCGCAATTGACACTTTCTATCAAATAGGTTATTTTGTATCTGATTACTGACAACTATCACACATTTCTTATAAAAAGTGGATTTTGTTACATGTATTTTCTCTTATACACCATCAAAGCTCAGCTCTGTGTTCATTCGCTATTGATATTTGCCTGTTTAATTTGCTATACTAAATTTACTCTTCTGTGGAGAGGCGAAAGATCTTAGACGTAAAATGAAATCGTCAGTATTTACTTTCCAAGTGCTTTCTCAATGTCCGCCTCTGTTGAAATTCCGTCCCTGTTTAGTTGACAGGATTTTGACAGTTCTTGTACTGAAGAAAGGGTCATAAGCTAGATGATAAATATCATATTATTTTTATTTCAGGAAACAATATTTGAAATAAAAAGAGGATTATTAAATATTGAGTCAAAATATTTGAGGCAGTCTTAAAATTGTAGTATAACAACATATGCTAGCTTAACATTTGCACAGAACTCCACACGACCCTTCAATTTTTCCTGGATTTACCTTTCTTAAAGATAAGAAGTGTATACGTCCTAAAATTTATGATAATTTTTTCTCCAGCTATTTTCTTTCCTTGTGAGACAAGTGGTAACTTCATTCAAATCATTGGCTCCATAATGTTACCGTAGATTGTAAGAAATCAAAAACGAAACCTCACAAATTTTCTTTAGAATAGAAATGTTGGTGATTGCAACAAGTCACTGTATACAATCATACTGTCTGTATATTAAAGATGTTAACATCATATTGATGTACGAAACTTTACAAAGTAGCACATCAATGTAGTTGTAATTCATCTCACTCGACTGATAACATTGTCAAATCTGTTAGCATATAGCAGTTAGTTCACAATTACGGTTTCCATATGCTTTACTTTCCTGATGCTATGTTTACATCTCGGTAACAATTACCAGTTTATAAGACATCGTGATTTAATGCAACTTCGTTTAAAAATGTCGCGAAGAAACTAATTGTAAACGACTTGTATATCTTCCTAAAAGTTGAGCTTTGCTATATGTTGGGATAGACATTTTCCCAATTATACACAACAGTTCTCACACAGAAAAACTTCAGGAATGTTTTTGAACCGCATGTGTCACGTACTGTAACTGTGAATTTAATACCATTCTTGACAATTAATAATGACTTTTCTTGTTGTTTCATTGTACGTTACTAAGCAACATTCACTCAAAGGGGTGTCCGTTCATGGAAATAGTTATTTTAATAACTCAACTTTGTTGCAACATTCGTTCAAATATTATATAAAAATTAAACATAATTTATATAGGGTTCATATCTGAGCGCATTGCCAAGTGAGGATTTTACAACTGTTTCAGGTATCTTGCCGAAGACATAGTTTCCGCAGTTGTTATCGAATATTTCCGTTCAGTCAAAGATAACGAACTTGCCTAGTAATTTTCACCAGATTGTAATAAATGCAAATGTTCAATATCAGTTTAAATAAATGACTCATACGAAGCAAATTTCTAAAAGATCACTCGATGCATGGCAATGTCTTCATATGCCAATATTTTGCAGGACATTTTATTTAAACGTGTTTGAGAATTTTTATGCCACTTTAAGAATGAAGAAATTCTACATTTTGAATTTTATTCCAAAAATCACGAAAACAAAAGCTCTAATATTTCGAACATGAAGAGCATGTTATAATTTTTTTTCGTTTAAAGGTTACAGCACTTACATAAATACTTTTTATATAATGGAAGACATCACACACAGTATAAGCAAAGCTTGTGCGTCAGTGCTACTAGACAAATTATTTTATATTGCTGCGGTAATTTATGTAAGAAAACCTGGTCTTGTCATAGAATTAAATTAATTTAAAAAATTTTTAATGCTGCATAAATTACATGTTAAAACATTTTGCAAACAATTACTGATGGATATAGATAGTATTTAACATTTTAAAATATATAAACTGTATAATAATTAACTGCAGTAAACTACAACTTAAAAATTAAAGACAACTCACCATAAGTTAAGATATTTAACCATCGATAAGTATGTATATATATACGTATATGTACTAACAGTGTCCCGCGGCTTCACTCGCGTGTGTTACTCATGGCAGATAATATTTGCTTTAATTGAAAATCCTATTTGTACACCAGATAAGCAGTTTAGTCATCAAGTGTTAGAATGACAAAGCTGCTTGTCGAATTAATTATGCAGCAGGATAAGTAGCTATAGCTGTCCACGCGACAAAAACACTAAGTTTGTCTCTGCCACTAACAGCGACTTCGCCTGGGCCTTATTTATAGTCACATCAGTGTTGACGTTGTGGGGTAGTTACAGGCACCTAAATATAAGAAGGTAATCGAATGAAAAACGCAGTTTACGTGGTATGGAGACTGATTTCTCCCGAGCACAACCATTGCTGATGGTGCCCACAGTAACATACTTGTATTTCACAACATTTACTTGAAGATAAGTGCCATTAGGCAGTTTTGGCGGGATAAAGTTTTGCAGAAATATAAACTTATTTTGTGCCACAACCTTGAGGTTAGTGAGATGGTATATTTGAGATGGCGCTGTCTAGAAACTTTAGTGGATAGTCGACTGCATAATACATTTTTACCACTTGTAAACTTTATTCAAATTGCACTAGTTTAATCTGTCTTGCAGTTATTGTGTGTCAAAATTTCACAATTGCACATATTTGATTAAATTTGAGCCAAGAATCTTCGGAACAATATACCGGAGCTACAAACAGCGGCGGCACATACCGACGAAATTATTTCATAATTTCCTGGGCTCATAGAGATTGTACAGCATCGATAGAACTGTAGGTTAGAATGAAACTCCTGTATAATTAATTTCTCGCTGGCCGTACTTGCTTTTCGGATCGCCTGCCTTGAAAGTTTACAAACTAAATTTTCTTCTTAATTATTAAGTTACATTATGTAGTAAAAATTGCATTACATTTTCTAGGTACTAGCGTATCATTCTGACGCGTACACCTCAATTACAATATCTCTACGGGTTAAATCAGTATAATCGGACGATATAAAACTAATTCTAAGCCTTCTCGCTCCTTTGGGTGTCGAATTTAGAAAATTTTTAATTTCAATCTCTAAATATTTTTTCAAGTATCCAATTAATGTGAAAATCACGACGATATCTCATTCAAACGAAGCAAAATCGATCATTCATTAAAAATCACATATAAACACTGTACCCTACTGAGAGTTCAAATATTTAAAATATCTTAAAACCGTTTGGCGGCCACCAACCTAATCATCATCCTGAAGCAAAAATAAACTGAACATTTCGATGGTTTCGAAATATGTTGACTATTTATCTATAGCACATACAAGGTATTTTCACCTCCTAAGATACTGAATTTAGTAAAAAACATGAAACACATTTTAGTTTGCTTTACTTGTGTCTCTTGAACGTGAAATACACGGCAATAGCCCGCTGGGTTCAAGATATATCGACGATTAAGTGAAAAGACATTTCCTCACTTTTCACCCCATTTCACTTCCTTAGGTAAAGAATCCCGAAAATTCCTGAAATTACTTTTCAGGTATTTGAGTAAGATCAACCTCAAACAAAAATCACGTCGCTGTGCAAAAATTGTATGTAATTGATATATTTAATGGGGATTTAAAAACACTTGACCCATTTTTTCACCTCTATGGGGACGAATTCCGAGAATATATTTTAGTGATATTTAGGATAGTTACAAAAACATAAATTTAAGCAAAGAGTACTTCGATATCTCGATTTGTTCGATAGAAATTTAGGAATAATCGAAGACACATTTCACATATTGTCACCCCCTTAATTAAAGAATTTCGAAACGTCTTGGAGTCCTGTTATAGACATTTATATACGTAACCAATTGAAGTAAAAGTCACGACAATAATCACTAATCAATTGTGTTTCAGTGATATAGACGATTAATAAAAAATACATTCGCCCCTTTTTACTGCTTGGAGATCGAATTTCAAAAAATCCTAAAACAAACTCTCTATTCCGAAGGATTCAATACATATCGTTAGTTGATCGGAAACACATTTAAGGATTTTCGTCCCCTTAAATGATGAATTTCGAAAAAAAAAAATCCTGAAATTTGCCAATATGTGTCTCCTACTGAAGTAAAAATCAATATGATAGGCAGTCGGGTTCGATCTCTATCGACGTTTAATCGAAAATGCATTTCCCTCCTTTTCACCCTGTTTGAGGTCTTAGTGCTTGCCTACGACCTAAGGGGAACCCACTAAAAGTTTCACGATTCTAGATTTAGTGGCTTGGGCTGCAGTTTAACAATCTCCTTACCAAGTTCTTTAGTATACTGTACTGGTGGTGGAACTTCCCCCCAACTTTACCAACCAACCTAGGAGGTGCAGGAAGGGTAAACCAATAGGGTTAACCGGTCAAGACAGCTCCTAGGCCAGCCAAGCAAAGAAAGGGGAAAACAGTACTAACGTGGACACAAGTTGTTGATCGGTGCTCCTTATTATAATTCAGAGAAAGGGCCGAGCCTCCTTTCCCCAACACTTCACATTAAAGATTATTAATTTAATATACCATACAAACAATTAATTTAATTTAAATTTGGAGCATGAGAGCCTCTGTATATTAAACTTTATGAAATGAGTTAGGTCTAGTAAATAAAATTGTAATAATTCAGAAAAAAAAATTTTTAATACCTTGATCAGTAGATTAGATAACAATAAATTCTTTGCACAATGAGTATTTGGTGTATGTAGATTAACCAATACGGTACATTAACAAATCAAGAAAAGCATATATGGCTTAAGAATATCATAATTAAGTTAAACAAGAGGATCCCCAACACAAAAATTAATTAATTAACTAACATTTCAATATTACATATTTTAACAAATTTTAAATTTTCGTTGTTTAATTAATTTTGCAGAGGTTGTGATCGAATATTAAATGAAGTCTCAAACAGAATAATTAGAGCTGTGTGCACATCAAGTAGTTAGGACGAGAGAAATTGGCTGGACTTTCCTGGCTGTCCTTCATGGGGACTCTCTTGCCACCGCCGAAAGATGTTACTTCTCCATCTCGCCCATGGCTACCGATGACGGTACAGCAAAAGGACGAGTAGAAATAAATTACTTCTACATCTGAAGATGTAGACAAGCCAAATCCCTCAAATACTGGACAGGCTTCCTTATACATAGCAAAGAGTAGAAACCGCGTGGCGGGGACCGCTACATCAAACAAGGAAACAAAATATAATTTAAAAGAACTTCATAAAAACAATGTAACACTAGGGTGCAAAATATAATAAATTGAAAGAATAAACTCACTCTAGGCGGAAAACTTGTCGTTTACGACATTACTAACTGATAAAGAACACTAAGTGTTTGGTTGATGTTTACGCCATGATGTGTAAGAGACAACAAGGTCGAGACAAAGGAATGCCTAGAGGTTATAGGCCGGCATAGAGTCGTAGCTACTTGATGTTACCAAAATAGTATTTCGATAGTATCGAACAATATTTCGTTAACAAAATATTTTAAAACACACACGTGTTTCAATAGTCAAAACATGGAATTTAATTTAAATTTTACCAATAAAAAAATTAGTTTGATTCACTTGAAAACAAATATGATCAGATCATGATTAGAGTTGGTCAGAAGTATTACACAAGAACTGTTCCATAATTATATCACACTGCGTTAACTGTACATAAATAAGTACCTGAAATTTTCTTTATAAAATAATAAGCAGTTTACTATTATTACAAGTTTACCGAAGATTTAAGGAATAACCCGTGATGGGGGGGGGGATAACTTTGCCAAAATAAAAAAAAATATCTAGTTACCACTACGAATAGACGAACTAGACAAAACAAAAAAAAAACGAGCATGTGCCAACAAACGGCACAATACTTTATTACACTGTGTTCGTTTAAAATTAAATCGTCTTTCAATCTGAACCAATTCTGGTTTAACCACTGCTTCGACTGTAGAAGCAATGAACAAGTGCTATGTACGAGGGATTTGATCGGGAAAACATTTCTGTTGCCCAATTTCTTCACTAGTAATTACACTACTTGGGTTATATCCACCACACCATTTTCCACAGTTAACGGAGTGTGGTATTTTTGGATCGTGTATCAGTTCGAATGTCAGTTGTTCGAACAAGTTATCGAGTACCTTTACCATGTCTATCTTACATGTTCTATGGCAATTTAAGTCTCCCATTTTCACCTTCATTGATTGTAATTTGAAGTTAGGGGGTTCTTTTGACCTAAATTCGGTATTTGGTGGCTTAACAATTGAAGCCACGGTACACGACTGGAATTCTGTACTTAATATTTCTATGACACTGTTTAAATTAGAGTCTGCGTAAAGAATATAATGGCCTTGTTATCCAAATTTTACAATATCATAGTTTGTGTTTGATATTTCAGTTGTAAGGTCAGTTCCATTTATTTTAAACCTTCTGACATTTAGTCCTCTACGTGTCTTCTGAATCAGTATAAAGTTACATTCTTTATTAAATACATATAGTGGACAGCATATGTTCCTTCTCATACGATATTCCTTCAATTGTGATAGAAATTACAGTTAAGCTTTGTTTAAAAACAATTTTTTTAAAATTGTAATTTTTCCTGGCAGTGCAGGATCTTATCAGGTTTACACCTAATGTTGCCCAGCATACACGGTCGTTTCATAGTTAAACAGTCAACAAAAGCGTCCAACATAATAACATGTATGAGATTTTCCATCGTTTGTTCCAATGAGCGTTTATGAGAATGTATATTTCTTTGTAGGCAATCACCACTGCTTAAAATGTGAGTGTTATGTGACGATTAAGGAAAATGTTAAGTAAACAGTTTCATTGCTGAATTACTGACAAACTACTTACAAGTGATTAACTATGACAAAGCACTGACACGTTACAAGAAAAGCTGTATTATGTACGAATATATGTGCCACTGACATATTTGACTCTTAAATAATGGAGAGTGTACCTGCTCCCTCCAGTCTAATGGTTCCGAATGCAACCCAAAATTGTGTGCAGTCGTCTTTGAGCATTTCTTTCCTTGGAACTCCCCACATTTCGAAAGCAACCACACAAAGAGAATGTAATTGTTACGTGGACATGTGTCAAGGTATGTTCTCTTAGAATGTTTGGTTATTCTCCTGGTTACAGCGAGCCTGGCCATACTGTGCGGTGGTTGTACTGTCACATGGATCTCTCCCACGTTGTCACGATTGACGGAACAGACGTCACTTGTGCTGACGACTTCACAGCAGTCATGGGTTGGCTCGATGATGTCACTGGGTAGTATAGTGGGACCTGCTCCCGCCATGATGATGGTCCGCATGTATGGTTGTCGCGTGACACTCATGGCCATTGCCGCTGTGTATGTGTGTGGCTGGACTATCGTGGCCGCCATGCAGTCTGTGGGAGTGCTACTGGTAGGAAGGTTCGTGCTGGGACTAGCCTTGGGCGCCACCTTCCCTGTGATACCTGTCTACACCGGCGAGATTGCCCAGGTGAGACACTTCAGTCAGTACCATATCTCATAAACGAGGTCATATAGTCTAGGAAATCATAACGTTATAACAGTTTATAGTTACCGAGTAGTATCTATGTAAATAAGAATATATCCGTGCACTTAGAACACATGTGCAATTGTGGCAGATAGAGCAGTAGGCCAACATAAGAGCTCAGGTTTTGTTCTTCTACTTCATTCTGCTGATGTAACACATAATCTTATCATTCATTTTTCGGATAGGTTGCCTACATTTGTGCTTCTCGGTAACAAAATTAGCTCTTATTTTATCCGAGTATTCCGTCATACTTGGATATTCTGCCATAGGTTGCAGATTTTCAACATGTAAAAATATAATATAATACTATACATCACAAGTTTGAGACACATTTCTCAAGTTAAAAAAGATAATTCTGAATTATATATTTTTATTTGACTACTTTACGCATAAACATTGTAACTGTGTTATTATTATACTTTTATTTATTTTAGTAAACCAGCACAATGTTAACATGTGGATAACATTAATCAAGCAAAAATGTTACAAAGTTTCAAGGGTGCAATTGTCTTGTCACCAGGTGGAGGTCCGAGGCATCTTGAGCTCTTTCTTCATGTTGTTCTTCATGAGTGGCTTCCTAGTAGAGTACAGTGTGGGACCATTCGTCTCTTACCTGACTCTAGCAGTGTTCTCTGGTTCCATACCACTGTTAGTCCTGGTGTGCATGTTCTTCATGCCTGACTCTCCATACCAGCTGGTGGCCAGGGGCAAGCTAGAAGATGCTCAGACTGCACTACAGTGGCTGAGGAACACAACCAGAGCAGATATTGCCACCGAGCTGGAACTCATCAAGGTGATCAACTGCCGCGACTTTGAATGCCCTCCAGTTATTTCACAATTGTTGCTCTGCTTCCCTTATAAGATAGTATATTATATTGAAAAGATTTTTCTTAAGTTTTTGTAATCAATATTTGAAAGTTTTGTGTTGACTGAATTTGTCAATATATAATCAGTAAACATTTGGTTACTATCGAGAATGTTGAACCTAATTTATTGTATCAAGTTTTTTCTTAAATTACTTCATTGGCTCTCATTTTTATAGAAACCAAAATATACCTACTTTAATAGGACGATATATTGTTCCGATATCAACATTATTTTTCTTAATGAAAGAAATCTTACTATGTACCTCAAATTCCTAAATGTTTTTAGGATGATTTGTTAAAATTCAATGCATTAACTGATTATAAGTAAAATTATTTGCTCCAATTTCAACCTTTTTTTTAAAAACAAATATAACAATTCTTTAAATATATTCAAACTACGATATAGTTTCTCTAACAATTCAAACCAAAATCCAATTATTTTGTTAACAAATAATGAAACTCGCTTATTAGGTCCATAGACCTTATATGATTTTGTGGAAATACATCATTGCTGAAGACATGTTGGGAAAAATTGTATTTCGTGTGACTATCAAATCAATCTAAAAAATATGATCTCTGAGAAATTAAGTCAATTGCAACAAAACACAAAGTTTCACGCAACATCCACTCCAGGCATATCCCAGAGATACAGACAAGGAAAACAAACGCACTTAATGGTACAGCTACCACAGGTGAACAACCAGCTGGAAATCTGATTATTCCATATTCCCATGGCCTCACCAAAAATACAGAAAAAAAAGAAGGTTGGACAGCATTCTAGAAGTTAAATAACTTGATCTACTAATAACAAAGCAACAGGCACTAGAAATTTTTCTGACAAAAAAGGACCATTATGTACAGATGCCAATTTACTGGGAAAATAGTCACTTTTTTTACTTTGACAGAAATGACATCACATTACCTTGTTACCGACTTTTCCTTTAACATTATATTTAGTGCTCGATATCTGCCTACTGTTCGTGAGAACCTTACATGCATAACCTAGTATACCTTTTAATATTTACGACTAGAACTTTCTGAACATTCTTTTTGGCAGACCCCACATATTCATCAGTGGATGAGATAAATCATATCCAAAAATAATGTTTTTTAGTGGAGCATGCAATTCATGACAAAATAAAAAATGCTAAGAAATCATCATATCCCTGTCACATTGATTAATAGTTGTCAGGACATCCTTGAAATTTTAATAAATTCTTTCAACCATTTTGGCACATGGGTAAAGAATACTAGTTGTATCTTTTTATCTCCAGTACAACATATTATGGTATCACATGTCTATGGCACAGAAATAAACATCAATGTCTAAAATCAACAACTCAGACCTTCCAAAGAACTTGGAAACTTGATCTACGATTCGAATGTTTTCATGTCTTACAAGCGCATCAATATAAAATACTTATTAAATCCATCAACCACAATGAGAAGACAGTTATTTTCCAATTTATTTATCGGCAAGAAACCAAATATATCAGAATAAACGTTTCTTAAATGTCTAACAGGAAGTTTAACAGAAAAATATCATATTTTAGAACTCAGAAACTTCTTGAAACTGTGTCAATCATCAATTGCTTTAACATACTGCTGAATTTTGTGGAACATGGCCGGCAAGAAAGATTCTCTCTTTTTAAACGGTCTTTTTTGACAGCTAAATGTTCCCCAATAATGGAGCAATTTAAATATTTTATCGCTAAATATCTCCTTTTTGAGGCACAAAGACTTTATTTTACACTTATTCTATGTTACTGAGCAAACTTTTAATATTTAATATTTAGAATGCAGTCCATGTGTTGTTTCCCCCTTTAGAATAATGGTATAAGATTATTTTATTGTCAGTTACATAGACTAACGAAGGACTCTAGGATAGTGGGAAGGACATCTAGAGATGCTTCTTCCATATTTAACACTGAAGAGTTATCATCATGGAACTCATTGTTGTCAAAAATTCTTGACAACCCATTCACTATTACACTATCCATGTCTTTAAGATGAACAATCTTAATGTGAAACCAAGTGAGATGCATGATACAGCAGCCAATTGTTTAAATTGCCTTCGAGCACTGAACTGTCATGTAATAGCTTGGTTACTTGTGCGTTACTCACATTATATTCTCTCTAAATATGCAAACTTCTCAACTCCAATTATATATATGCAAATGCCTCCATTTCTTAAGTTCCCTACATTTGCTCGGCTTTCGACAGAGTATGACTAGCGAAAGCAAGAAACTTTAGAACACAACCTATTCTCTGAAGCAACACCACTCCAACAGCTGAATTATATGCATCTGCCTGTACGACAAATGTTTTATTAAAGTTCAGTAACACAAGCACCAGAGGGTGAGAGGTTGCAACTTGTAATTTTTAACAGTTGTAGCATACTCCTTTCCCATAGAAACAACCTAGCTTTTCTCTTTGTTTATTCGAAAGGGGGGTGAACACAGTTCGGCATAGTTATCATTTAACTTAGCAATGTACACCATCATGCCTAATAAATGAATCACTCCTTTGTGGATTATTGGTACAGGAAAATTCACAATGGGGGCATTGTTTTGAGGAACCATAAACAACCAACCCTCAATAAACTGTGAAGCCTAGATGTTTCCTATGCTACGGACCATCATCGACTTCTCTAAAGTAATGGTGAAACTAAAGTTTTTCTAGCACTAAACATATGTTACACAAATTATTCTCACTATCAGAACATATGCATATATCGTCCTAAAATCTTATTCAGGATCTGTACAGCACTGTTTACCAAAATTTACTCTAAAAGGAACATAATGTCACTAAACTACTCATAATGTCCCCAAGGCGTAACAAACATGGAGTATATATTGTACTCTCCTCATACGTGACACACTGATGGAATATAGAGTTACAGTCTTAAAATGTGGAGAATTTATACTTTCATACATAGTGACAGAACCATTTCAAAACGTGGCATTGGGTAAGGATCTACATTTATATTTATGTTCAGCAAACGGTAATCCAGGCAAAAACTTCATCTGACAGTTTCTTTCTTCTTTACTAAAATTCCCGGACAAGCGTAAGAAGAATTACTAGTCCTGGTATTGTTTGAGTAAGTCAACAGCTATAACCCTTCAGGCATTTAATTACATCCCCAACTTTCTTTATGATGGTTTTATCTATCCAGGTAAAAATCTATGTTAAATACCTGGCGGGAAAAAGGGCTTTGACCATGTAAAATAATTATAGTCTTTATTAAACGTAAAACACAAAACTCAATTTTGATGTTCGAAACAGCTTATGTATATGTAAGGAAATTAAACTCAAAATTCAGACAGTTGGTCAATTTGTGTAGAACTCACATTTTTTTTAGACTAGAAATACTTATTTATCTTGAAAAGTAACATAACACATTAACTAAATTTGCAATATTTCCATATACAAAACATTAAACTAAATCCCTTTAACAATTATTATGTTATTTAATTATCTGTTCTCCTTTACTAACGACTGATTTCATTCTTAACTAATGAAACAATCACTGGAACTTGTATCTACAAGTGATTTAAACTAACATCCCGTATCAAAATGTCCATCTCAAGAATATTATTTCCGTTTACTGTCATAGCACATGTTCCACTATAAACCTCCTTTCGATTGGTTTACCCATCAGATAACCACTTTTCTTTAAAATACTCCTTTTCATTTCAACAATCATAGAATATATATATATATAAAGCGTAAATTTTCACACCCCAACAATTTCCTATCAATGCTGAAGTAAAAATTACATTCAGGATCATGTCTGTCTTTACAACATCTGAAAAAATTTATCAACTTAGAAGTGCTGCCTTTCCCAAGTGACGAATCCCTACTCCTATCAGCATTTTCCTTCCTCTCATTTACAGCAAACTTATATTCTATATTATCTAACTCTAATGCCTATTTACATAACCCATCCATATATATAGGCCTATCAATACAGACACAAAGTTGATAGGCTTCAAGTTCCGTATTTCCTAATACCAAAACAATAATCTCAGGATACATCAGCGCCTACTCCATGGGCATTTTCAATAATAGTTTTAACAAATTCAGAATTTCATGATATGGCTTCCAATGATAACCGTTACCGTAACATATGGTTAAAAATTCTAGAAGTCTTTGGAGACAGTAAACCTTATGTCCTATGACATTTACAGTTAATACTCTTAAAAAAATTCTTAAAACCCAACACTGAGCAGTATTTGAACTATCTAATACAGTAGATTTTACTTTATCAACAGCAATACAAAATTTCAATGAATCATTAGGCTCTAAATCAGCTAAGTTAGGAACATTTTTTAAACCTCTAACTGCTTATACCTGAATTTGCATTCCCTACCTCATCAGTACAATCCATATCTAACACGCTAGTTTTGATGTACATATACAGCTTTTTATATAGTTCATCGAACGACCCCTCGATGACCACTACAGCTAATACTTCCAGCTTCTTGGTTTATAAAGCCAGTTCGTGATAACTATGAAAAAATATACAAAAAATAGGCTAAAGTAGAACAGAGTGACAAAGGTTTTAGTGTGATATGTAGGTCGGTCAAACAAGCCTTAGGACCCATTCGACCAACTGGCATCCATGGTAGTTGAGTACAACTCACAAAATGTTAGCAAAAATTTATTCTTGCTGTATAATTGCATGTAAACACATATTTCAGAAGGGGAATTGTATTTTCACAGATAAGCGTAAAGGCACGGTTGGAGAGCCAGGCGGACACCTCTTTCAAGGACCTGGTCACTCAACGTGGGAACCTCAAAGCCTTGGCTCTGTGCATGGTCTTGTGTGGCGGCCAACAGTTATCTGGATGTACTGCAGTCACCACCTACACACAGATCATCTTCGCAGCCAGCGACGCAAATATCGATCCTACATTGTCGACTATCATCAACGGAGTCACCATGGTGCTGTCGAGCATCGTCTCTTGCTTCCTCATCGACTACGTTGGACGACGGCCGCTTACTTTCATGTCCACTGCAGGCATTGTCTTGTCTCTGGTGAATATAACCTATTAGTACACTTGTATCCTGTAAATACTCTACTGTTGACCTCAAAATTTGCTGCAGTATAACTTCAGGGTTCTGGTGTCCCAAGTTTAATGTTTGTGGTATTCTATGGGATGAATGAAACACAGTTTCATTTTATGAACACAGTCCAACGCAGCAAAAGTTTGAAAGGCATAAGGAGAATCTATGTATTAGCACAATTTTGTTATAATACAATCAAATTTCCTGTATTCAAATCTGTAAAAAATGTATACATAGAATTTCGAAAGTTATCTATGGTATATACCAACTATAATATTCTTCTATGAATCAGTTTGTTACATTAAATTTCTTGTTTCACTGTACATTTTCTGAAACTGGGGCCATGTTTAAGAATTTTTTACTATGCTTAACTTAAACATTATTTTTAATACCAAAGCATTATAGTTTTGAACAGTGTATCGTTGTCACCTGTTTATTACTGTACACTCCCCATGATATGATAGTTCACTATTTCTACAGCCTGCTACATTAAGAGTCTTTAAAAATAATATTTTTATTTTCAGCAGTAATATTACACAAAAGTCATTCTAAACCAAGTACTGTATAACTATTTGTCAATATGTACAAATGTCGCCACGATGTCTCGAATATATCTTCCTATACGAAATTCAGTATATGTAACTGAAAACTCACAATGTGTTGCCACATTCTTGTAGGGTCACGGTGTGTAAGAGAGAAGGCCAGGGTGAAGGTTGGGCCGGCTGCTAGACTAGCGAGACATGACTGTAACCATCTTGCCCGATAAATGGATGAGATGAGCAGATATTAATGTGGAGAAGCTACGGAATGAGAAAATCAAGAAAAATGGGTATTTCCCTGGTGAATCCACTGCCCATCTGCTCGCCTGTGTTGGGGTGGGATGAGCATTCTAGCTCCTGCAACAACCCTGGCACATACTCATACAATCATACTTAGTGATTTAATATGTATTCATCTAATAAAAATAAAGTTAGTAAAATTAGCATAATTGCCAAAGTTTCCAATACTGTTTTCGACAAAATAATGTACATTTTATTTTTGGGTTTTACTCCAATTTTAACTAGAATATTTTGCAAACATTACTATTATAAAGAGTAAAAACCACTTACTATATAAATGTAGTGAAATAGACACTGTACAAATGAAGTTTATTTTTATTATTTAGCCTCATAAACAGTTTTAACATTGCCAATTTTGTATTTTAGAACATTTGTTTCAGGTTCCTCTTGGCACTTACTTTTATTTCATGAATATTCAGGATGTTTCCGATTATGGGTGGCTACCTCTCACTTGTGCAATTGGATTCGACATCTTCTATGGCATAGGTGAGAACTTTGCTATGAATATGTTACTTCACGCGAATATATACAAGAGTAGTCTCCTTACAAATTAGAGTAGATATTTGTCAATAGGTTCAGTTACGAAATTTTAGTTTTGAAGTATCACATTTGCTAATAATGTTAAGATTTCTATATGAACGGCCGGGAATGTGGTGACGCATACACCATCCACAGCGAGACTTCTATAACCAGTACAAGTCTGGGACTATGTCGTTGCGGCTTCAGGTGATCATGCTCACGCTAGTGCTAAGGACTCGCACACGGACATTATGCTAGTTAGTGTGTGGCTGTGAACAGGTCAGAGTTGAAGTTGTGTTATTGTTGTTCGCAGGTTGGGGACCAGTGCCCATGACAGTGGCTGCCGAGGTCTTCTCCAGTGAGATCAAAGAGAAGGCTATGTTCGTAGCTATGACCTTCCTCAACACCATGGCCTTCCTCAACACCCGCTTCTTCCTCGACATCTCCGAGCAGGTTGGCATGGGCTGGTGCTTCTGGTTCTTCAGCACGTGTACATTCTTGGGCGGAGTGTTCGCCTTCTTCTGCCTGCCAGAGACTAAAGGAAGGTCGTACCACGAGATACAGCTCATCTTCCATAGCTGATGGCTGAGGTCAGCAGGGCTGAGGCCGTGGTGGAAGCTGGGAGACGACAATCTCACACTATGACTTAGTGGCACTAAACATAATAAATTCGATGGCTCGAAGGCCACAACATCTTCTATCCTCCCATACTACAACTATACTCCAGGGAAAGTGTCAGTGCAAACTACTATACCTTCTAACTCATCTTTTATCTTCTTAACTTTGTATTTTGTAATGTACAGTACTGTTTTTTTACCATAAATGTCCTTGAAATACAAAACAGAACTACTGTACATACATAACAAAGCGTGTTATCACCACTAAGAACTCGTGTGAGCTCAGGAATGATTGTCCACAGGATTTAATAGACTGACATGTACCTCATTTGCTATTAATACAGTCTGTTGAAAATATATGCAACTAAGGAACAAAAAATGTGTGTTTCCATCATCCATTGTTGCATAGCACAGAATACGACATAAGTAATAGTGTGAGCCACAGAGCCCAGTTCAATGAACACATGGCGTATCCCAATGGCGAATTCAACAAGTTGTTTGCTAGCTGGAAGAATTTTATGGATACTGCATCGCTACAGGTAGGATATTTTGGCGCATTGCTCGCCCTTTGAACACTTCAGCACACACTGTGAGTGAATGTTTAACTCCGTGTAAACATGTTTGTTGGAGCCAAATTCTCACACAATTACCAGCGGCCTATATAACCTACAATTTTCACTGTATTTATTATTCAATTTAATTTATATTCTTAGGAACACTGTCATTTGTGTAAGTTTAATCACTTTACGCTTCACTTAGTCATTGTAGATTTCTATAAATTGTTGTCCAGTTTGCCATCTCAGCATTAATGCTTCCATGACTGTTTTCTTATATTTCTCGAGCAGTGCCATTATTCATTTTGTACAGGTTAAAGTCAACGAGCCATTTGGGTTCTATGAGCGATACGCTTGATAACAAACATTGTTTTCCTTTCATGAAATATTCCCTTCCTGAATTCATAATTTATTCGCCTATAAAAGAACACCATTCCTTTATTAGCCCCTTTCTTACCTACACAAGTATCAACAAAATAAAGCAAGTTGACAAAAAACATGTTAAAAAACTGATACCCAGCATGATAGAGGTTATTTCGTGGAAGATTGGTAAGAAATTCAAATAATTTGACAGCAGACACGGAATAACATGAGCACGGGAACAGCATGTTCTCTGGAACCACAGACACTTTCTAACAGTAGCTTCTACATAAGTGCTACCATCCCAGGTGCTAAGAAAGCAATGGCTGAGACCTAACCCACAACCGTATTCCTAAACGTCCTGAGATGATATCTGACAAGTCACGGCGTATTATTTGTCGTCCTGTGTGTGGCTATAAACAAATGAAGGCGACGCTGGGTAGTGCTTATTTTTAAAGAACAAATAGCAGTGATATTTAACAGCTATTTAACAAATCTCGTTTATTTCTGACATTTAAAATGTAATGTATTACATTTTTATTTGTTTTAAACTTGAATTTATCAAAATTATAGTAATATACAAGTGACCTAGTAAAATGTTTAAAGAAAATGGTCATTTCTTATGCAAAATAAAAAGTTCACTTTTTGAAGTGAATATCTAGGTGGACGTGCTTTGCACGTTCGTGACCTTGAAATGTGTGGAGCTATAAGGCCGAAACAGTAGGCGCATCACACATTACCCCAGCCTTTCGGTACAAGCAACTTACTGGCGTGCGATCATCTCCCAGACAACTATCCTCTATGAGACATAGATATTATATTGACGATTCGCAAAGATATTAATGATTAAAAAGCACCTCAAAACCACCCACTGTTTGCCATTTTGACCGCTTGACAATATGCTTTAATGATTACTGGTGAACTTGAAATAGGTTTACACACGTGTGCCGTTCTTTTACTAATATTCCCAACCAGACATTATTCATGTGCGTTGAGCGGTTTTCGAATAATCTGGTAACGGCCGAATTTCTGCACACAGCTCGGCGGCCTGGCTAAAGGCCACCATAATAACTTGCACACATATGCAGGACCACGAAGGCTTTTCTTCTCTATCTTTAAGCCTTCTTTCCATTATCCATTTTTGTTTTTCTCAATTTCTCCCCCACATTAAAAACAATTCGAACATACAGAGTGAATGTAATCAAACATTGTACAAATACAGTACAGCAGACTAAGTTGATTTGTCATGTATGTACTTTGTTCATGGTTTTATAATAGCGATAATTTAAAACGTTTTTTTATTGCATGAGAAATCTTGCATAAACCATTATTCCTACAAAGTAATAAGACAAGTGACGAATTTTAGACATCTTAATAATGTCATGTTCATGTTCGTACAATGGTGGCTTTTGGGACATTTTTGAATACACGATATATCGAAAAAGTTTTTTGTCGGAATTTCGTCAAACATGTATAGTATTTACCGTAAGAGGGGAGGGGGACATTTGACACGTGTGATGAACTCGAGACACTTTTATACCATTTTATTTTCCATGATTGTCAACTCTTAAATAGTTATTAGTTAAATGTTATGTAGATAATTATTATTTGGGATATATCTCAAGAAATGTCTTCACTTACCGCTACCTTAAATGCGAAAGACAATTTTGTGTAACGTCCCAAAATCACCTCTGTTTACGGTAGTAAAGTGACACGACTTTTCTGTATTTGTTAATGTATTGTATTATCATCACAACTATGGCCATTTTATTGTTTTCTCGATCACATCATATATCTACACTAACCATGTATCTGAAATACACCAAACACAATACAGATACAGTATTTCCTACATCGAATTGATATTAAAGTATTTTGTGTATATCATAATTCAGTTGTAACACGGGAGGATTCAGGATAGATTGTATTAGTATCACGTGGAGAAGTTTATCTATACATATAAAAATGAAAGGTGACTGATTGACTGACTGACTGACTGACTGACTGACATATAAAACTGCAGCCCAAACCACTGGACCTAGAATCGTGAAATTTTTGTGGGGGTTCCCCTCACGTCGTAGGCGAGCACTAAGAAGGGATTTTTCGAAATTCGAATTCTAAAGGGGTGAAAAGGGGTGAAATGTGTTTCCGAAGAAACGTCGATAGAGCTCGAACCCGACGGCCTATCATCGTGATTTTTACTTTAATAGGAAACTCGTAAAAATGCATATTGGCCAATTTAAGGATTTTTCGAAATTTAACATTTAAGGGGGGTGAAAAGACCTTAAATGTGTTTCCAATAAACTATCGATATCTATCGAACCCTTCGGGATAGAGAGTTGATATTCACTTCAAAATATTGCTTACGTAAATACCCAAAAAGTAGTTTTAGGTTTTTTTGAAATTCGACCCCCAGGCAGTAAAAAGGGGCAAAATGTGTTTTTAATGAATCGTCTTTATCTTCGAAACACAATTCGCTATCGTCGTGATTTTAACTTTAATTAGTTACTTTTACAAATGTCTATGACAGGACTCAAAATCGTTTCGAAATTCTTTATTTAAAGGGGTGAAAATACGTGAAATGTGTTTTCGATTATCCTTCCATATCTATCGAATCAATCGAGATATCGAAGTACTCTTTGCTTTAAATTGGTGCTTTTGTAAATATCCCAAGTACAATTTAAAATAAATTTTCCGAATTCGGCCCTAAACTGGTTAAAAATGGGGTAATATGAGTTTTCGACTCACATTCGATATATATCGATCCCATAGTTTTTTATATAGAGACGTGATTTTTTTTAGGATTGATGCTTACTCAAATACCTAAAAAGTGATTTAAGGAATTTTCGACATTCGCCACCTAAGGACGTGAAAAGGGGTGAAAAGTGGTGAAAAGCGTTTTCAATTAATCGTCAATATATCTTGAACCCAGCGGGCTAATGTTGTGTTTTTTACGTCCACGAGATACCAATAAAGTATTCTAAAACGTAATTCAAGGGTTTTACGAAATTTACTATCTTAAGTGGTGAAAAGACCTTGAACGTGGTTTAGATAAATCCTCGATATCTATCGAACCCGTCGAGATATACAATTAATTTTTGCTTCAGGATGATGATTACAGAAATTATTGCAAAACGGTTTTCAGATTTTTCGAAATTCGATTTCTCAATACTGTGCAGGGGTGATATGTGTTTTTTTAGTAAATGATCGATTTTGATTCGACTGAACGGGCTAGCGATGTGATTTACACTTGAGTTGGATACTTATACAAATGTCTAAGATTTAAATTTAAAATATTTAGAAATTCGACACCTAAAAGGGTGAAAAAGTACAAAATTTGTTTTCCATCAACACACGATATCTATCTAACCAGTAGCGATATTGAGGTGTTGTTAGCGTCTGAGTGATGCTTACGTAAATATTAAAAAAATATGTATGTAATTTTTTTTTCTTATAAGATACGTTATTATTAAGAATAAAACTTAGTTTGTCAGTAATCAAGGTAGACAATCCGAAAAGCAGGAACAAGCAGCGAGAAACAACTTATACTGGAGTTTCCCTACAGTAACCTATCGAGACGTGGTGTTGTACAACCTCTATGAGCCCAGGACACAGATATTTTATTTTTCTTTCAATAAATTTTATTTTCATGAATTATTTCGTCGTTACGTGACGCAGTTGTTTGTCATTCAGGTCTAAATTCCGGGAGGTTCTGGGCTCGAATTCCGTTAAAAGCTGCGTGCGAACGTTCAATTCCGACACACAAAAGCTACAAGGCAGGTCGAATTAGTGCAATTTACATGTAGTCTTTAAAAGGGGTAAAATTACAGTTCGCTTTCCACTTAGGTTCCTGTACAGTATCAGCTGACATATCGTCGGTATACTGTCAAAAGTGATTAAGTCATAAATACTATTTCGTTTAAAAACAGTATTAAATTGTAGATATTAACAAAAATGTGGTATGTTACTATACTGTGACACAACAGTACGAAACGACGAATATACTTTAAACTTGGGCAATTGTTCGTGAACAACATATACATATTCCTAGCATTTTTATAATTTTATCTCATTTTGACTTTGTCACTTTTGGCAGTAAACCGACGATATATCATCTCACTAATCTAAGGTTTGGGGCACCAAATACGTTTCCGCGAAACCTCTACCCTCTGAAACTTTGTAATGTCAATAAAGTAAAGTGAATATTTTGAAAATATATAATTGAGGGCACCGTCATCAATGGTTGTGCACAGTGTAAACAGATGTTTCTCATTCGATTCACCTCTTACCTTAGGTGTCTGTAACTACCCCACAACGTCAAATAGGCAGGGCTATAAATAAGGCCCAGGCGAAGTCGCTGTTAGTGGCAGGGTCAAACTTAAGACTGCTTTTCGCGTGGACAGCTATAGCTACTTATACCTGCTGCAGAGTTACAGTAGTTCAACTAGCCGCCTGGACATTCTAATATTTGATGACTGAAGTGTCATTTGTTTTATGTACAAAGAGATTATTCTGTTAAAGTAAATATTATCAGTTACGAATAATACTCGCGAGCAAAGCCTCGGAGGACTGCTAGTCTATATGTATATAAAAATGAAAGGTGATTGATTGACTGACTGACTGACTGACTGACTGACATATCAAACTGCAGCCCAAACCACTGGACGTAGAATCGTGATATTTTTTGTGGGGGTTCCCTTCAGGTTGTAGGCGAGCACTAAGAAGGGATTTTTCGAAATTCGACCTCTAAGGGGGTGAAAAGGGGTGAAATGTGTTTCCGAAGAAACGTCGATAGAGCTCAAATCCGACGGCCTATCATCGTGATTTTTACTTTAATAGGACACTCGTAAAAATGCATATTAGCCAATTTAAGGATTTTTCGAAGTTCAACTTTTAAGGGGCTGAAAAGGCGTTAAATGTGTTTCCAATCAACTATTGATATCTATCGAACCCTTCGGGATAGAGAGTTGATATTCACTTCAAAATATTGCTTACGTAAATACCCAAAAATTAGTTTTAGGTTTTTTTGAAATTCGACCCCCAGACAGTAAAAGGGGGCAAAATGTATTTTTAATGAATCGTCTTTATCTTTAAAACACAATTGGCTATCGTCGTGATTTTAACTTTAATTGGTTACTTTCACAAATGTCTATGGCAGGAATCAAAATCGTTTCGAGATTCTTTATTTAAAGGGGTGAAAATACGTGAAATGTGTTTTCGATTATCCTTCCATATCTATCGAATCAATCGAGATATCGAAGTACTCTTTGCTTTAAATTGGTGCTTTTGTAAGTAACCCAAGTACCATTTAAAATATATTTTCCGAATTCGGCCCTAAACTGGTTAAAAATGGGGTAATATGAGTTTTCGACTCACATTCGATATATATCGATCCCATAGTTTTTTTTTATATAGAGACGTGATTTTTGTTTACGATTGATGATTACTCAAATACCTAAAAATTAATTTCAGGAATTTTCGAAATTCGCCACCTAAGGACGTGAAAAGGGGTAAAAAGTGGTGAAAAGCGTTTTCAATTAATCGTCTATATATCTTGAACCCAGCGGGCTAATGTTGTGTTTTTTACGTCCACGAGATACCAATAAAGTATTCTAAAACGTGATTCAAGGGTTTTTCGAAATTTACTCTCTTAAGTGGTGAA
>PNEQ01104327.1:0-46342 GCA_003012365.1 Medauroidea extradentata
GGCCGGGTAGCTATTTTGTAGAGAAATAAAGATGAATTAAAAACAAAGATGTTCTGCAATTAAAGTACCCTCAGCGTAGTGGACTGGATAAAGCTGTTTGTATTTGTTGTTATAAAGATATACAGAGAATATAGTAACACCATCAATTAATACGTTATTAAAATTTAGTTACTCTTTTCTATAGTACACGCGGGTGAAGTCGCAAAGGGACAGCAGGTACATATATATATATATATATATATATATATATATATATATATATATATATATATATATATATATATATATATATATATATATATCATAATCTAATCTTAAATGAACAACCCCAAGAACGCAAGAAAAAAAAATAAAACGTACACAATATACTTTTACGTTAGTAAATTACATAAGAAACGCAAGCACGCGCGGTCGTAACGCAAGAGTTGCGTTTCGATTTGCGTTCCCGCCTTCTGTATCACCTGTCAACTGTTTGTGTGCCGAAAACATTTTAAAAGAGTTGTTATTGTCTTTAGAAGGCAGTGATTTCATAATTTTGTTTCGCATTTGTTTGTGATTGTTTTTTCAAATACTCTGTGCTTGTATTAATTTGCTTACTGTTTCAAGATAACGTAATATCTGAAAACGTAGAAAAAACAGACGGGTAACGAAACATAATCGAATGTACATATACGAATGGAAACTTCTTGTTACAATTTACAAATTTTAAGCTATAGTTTGGCTGCATCATGACACTTGCGATGCTTACTGAAATTTTCTTGTGTTTTTTACGGAATGTCTTTCTAGAGTTCTTGCGTAGTTTTTAATCCAGACCTTTGCCAGTTATAATGGCGAGTCCTTCCTGTCATTCATACGGGCGCTAGATTTCCCGACACAATAATTTGCGCATTAGACACGCTGATATTCTAAGCAAATCTCCCCTCACCCTCTTTATCAACCGTAGCTTTGTCACCAGCTGCAGTCCGCGGAAATATGGGTCGTTTACCAGGCCCATCTATCTCCTTTACGCCTTGCTTCCTTATATGCCGGGTAGATTGTTAGTAAGCTCCTTCATGCGGGCTGGCTTCCAGTCTGCGCTGGATTTCTGGCTGCCTGTTACAACTGCATTAATGAAGGCCGTGGCTTATAAGCGCTCTGCACCGAATAATTCGTAATTAAATAATTGTACACAACACTGTCTAACCCTTACACATTACAATAATACAAACAAAATATTTTCCTGTACCATAGTTTTCGTATAAGTGCTTGTGAAAGTAATTATTTGACTCGCTACTTACTCAAAGGAAAAAAAAATTAATTCCAACTATACTAAAGAAATATTTTGAAAAGAAAGTAAATGTTTTAAGCTACGTAATGTCACATTTGTTAATTCATGGAATTTTTTAAAAATATATTTACTGAAATATTTGCAAATACTTTGGTCCATTGAGTAATTTTTATAACACAAAAAATTTTACGCAAAATTACGAAGATGTAATTTTGTTTCAATTAAAAAATGTACTGATTTGTAGAATGTTACTAAAGATTCTATTTACTTTTCTCAACTAGTAGTTTTAAAATGTTTTTATTCATAAAATTAAGCTATTCAACACCGGTTTACTTCGTTACAATTTAGATCAGAATGCTGTAAAGAAATAAAAAAGTAAATAAATACTATTTATAAGAATTTTTCTTTTTGTTTAAGAACATTGTCTTTTTTAAATAGGATATTTCCGTTACATTTCTCAAAAACACAAAAAAATAAACATTGATTTATCCACGGTGCTTGCGATGGGTGTATAACGAGAGCCATGTCCGACTACTTTAATGTGCTGTTAGCTCTTTAGGTTATAAGAATGATTATGAAAGTAGGATTTTCAATCGTGCATTGTGATTAGTACTTCACAATAAATAAAGTATCTCAAAACCTCACAGAAATAGAAACGCTCGTACCCACACGCGAAATGAAAATGCGTGCCACACAATTTGCATGCCCATCCATTCGTTGAATTGTAAGGTAACAGTAAGGTATGTATATTATTAGTGTGTTTCGATGAGGATTTAACAACATCGACGTTGAAATACCTTGCATTTATAATAATACATAATTAAACAGTGTAATATAATAGCACGTGAATTGTAAATATTTTGCAGATTATTATTAACACAGAGTTATATATTAATTTCAGCTGTGAGAATAAATATGATTCGTTATTCAGGGATTCCAAAAATGCCTGCCTTACGTTACAACGATTTTCCTTTTTTAAATTCCATATGCGATCCTGTTCAAACGTGTTTGAAATACGTTGATTTCAATTGTGTGAAAATCTGGAAAGCATTTATGACACGGACAGAACAGTTTCTGAGAATTATACTTTTAATACTTGTATGTTGGCGAATTTATAATACCCTAACGTGTCTCTGAAAACTAACGTTCCCTCTTTATTAAAAGCTGTTATTAGAATAACTGTGTGGGTAGAGCACACATGCATTTGATCTAATAGGTTCAACAAAACGTACGGCAGAGATGTGGTTTCAACTAATACCCACCTACAAGATTTGACTCTGGCATTCTGACAGTAAAGTGCGTAGTATGTCATTAAGTTTCGCGGCCACATTTGGTAGATATAAGTGTATTATCTATTTGTGTTTAAATTTGAAATTATATTCTTTATTTTGGGTTCATATCCGCTTATCATAAGTAACGATAATATCATCTTGTTGAAAAGTGCTATTTCAAATAATATTCGCAATATAATAGATATTTATAAATAACAAGAACATTTCAAGACATTCAAATAGCATATTTTCAACATTTTTAACAAAGAAAATATGTAATGCAATTACCAGGCAAGTGCACGATATTCCCTCAGTCTCTAATCTGTATAATTTAAAACTATATAAAGATTTGAAGCATCTCGTGTATACAAGTACGTTCGTTCCTGCACATAATTAGTCATCTGAAATGTTACGAATAGAATCCAAATATTCTGTACCACGTTATTCGAACGAGACCGCAAAAGACAGCGAGGTTAAAACAAACCGAACAGCGGCCATACTTGCCCTTATTTCTTAGAACACACAACTAAGTAAGATGGAATTTAGAAACACGGTAGACATTTCAAGATTTTTGAAGTTAATGTTCAAAGCATAAACGGCTACGTTGAAATTGGTAAAATATTTTGGTGTGTGTAGTACGTTAGTACAACATGTTACATGTCCACTATTTTTAACACCAGCTTCTAAGGTTTTCAAATGGCGTACGACAACATTGCTTGATTAGTTATTTCGAAGATGTAATTTAAAAGTTATATTTACTAATGTAGAACTAGTGCAGAAAATCTCAGAAAAAAATCATTCTATATTCGTTGTTAACAGACATCATTCATACTAACAGCATAAAACGTCATTTTGAAATAGGATTCACTCTTTTGTATACATTATTAAATTTATTTGATTTATTACTTTTTCCATGTTTATATTTTGTCTACAACTGTTATTGGTTACTTTTTGTACGGTTGTCTTGTGTGTCAGTCGTGATATTTTGCGAAGAAGTTGTCCTGCGTTCGCTGCTTTTCCACTTAATCATGAACGTGGCAAAAATTTATAATTTTTTGTTTGCATGACGTGGTATTAGTTTGACAGATATTACACGTGACTACATTTTACGCTGGTGAAATTATTTTAGAGCTCATAGTCTTCCCATTGCGGCATGTCAAATTCAAGAGTTGCAAGTTACGTGAACATTCAAGTACACTGAAGTTCATATGACAAATGTTTAAAGATTTAAAATCTTACAATAAAATAAAATTTTTCTTAATTTGCACAATTCATAAAAAAAATACAAATGGACTTTGCTGTGGGTTATTAAATATTTTTAACAAATGGCCCATAGTATCTCATTTCAGTGAAAATTATTTAATTCGAGTAAGTCAGTTTGTTTTTGTTACTTGAATATTCCCGTAACTTGCAATTCTAACTTTGACATGTCGCTATGAGAAAACTACAAGAGCTAAAATTTTTCACAAGTTGAAAATGTAGTCAAAAGTAATGACTATAAAACTAACGTCATGCAAATAGAAAAATATGTATTTGTGCCACGTGAACACCCTTAAAAGTAATGTCGGACGAGAGGCTATATATAAGAAAT
This sequence comes from Medauroidea extradentata, assembly GCA_003012365.1. Classification (NCBI taxonomy): domain Eukaryota; kingdom Metazoa; phylum Arthropoda; class Insecta; order Phasmatodea; family Phasmatidae; genus Medauroidea; species Medauroidea extradentata. The sequence goes on from PNEQ01104327.1 coordinate 4,130, forward strand.
GTTAACGTTCTTAAATGGAATTTTCTAGGTACCAACGTCTGAATGTCATATGTCAAAACTTTCCGTAAGTTACGAAAATAGTGTCTGCACTTGTAGGTAAACTGTGCAACCGAAAAATAGTATATTTGTATAAAATTACTATTATTGTGATGTGTAAGAATTTTACAGTTTTCTGTACATTGATAAAACTACGAATGTTTCGTTGCAGAGCGACCTTAACTTATAAGATAAGGCAAACTCGCGAAATAATGCCTATATTAACGTTTAGTAAAACAGGTTAATTATTTTTCTCGCGGAACGTCAAGTTAGTTTATGGGTTTAGTTTTTTCTACCTGGCTCTGTGCGTCTGCTTTAGTTACACGTTAACTGTGTAGTTCCTGAGCAAAAAAATGTGGATGGGGATCAACAACCTTCCTAGGATCATACATAAAGATCTTAGTCGTTACGTTACGAAACTTGCATTAATTTTCCAACGACAAGTGTTGCCTTCGCAACGTGACTAAGTGACAATGCCCTGCCTTAGCACACTTTGCTGCCACAAGTTCACAAGTAGGGTACAAAGTTCATAAAAGTATTCTGATTTGCATATTTCCCTCTCCCCTTTTCACAGACTTGCACTAGACATTAATAATCACATCAGTTGTGTGTCTATAATAATTTCACATTGTTAGCGTAATTAATAATTTTAGGGAACAATGAAATAAACACAAATTTCAAAATTATCTTTAACTTTAAATGGCTGAATGGAACCATTTTATTTTCCTGCTATTGAACTAATAGTGTTTTAAAAAATTATAAATGTTTTAGAACATACCCGTTACTCGTTGATCATTCACAAGAAATCTTGTATTATTGAAATGCAATACTTATTTACTGTTCTTACGATAGTGCTTAATTTAGGCTTTTCTGAAATGAAATCAATAGTCTTGGAGTGTTATCATGTGCAACTACAAGTCCCTATTATTGCATCCGTTAACGCGTATACCTATAATTCTAGAACATTTCCAAGTATTTTGACTGATTTTTACAGGTAACCTGAAACACAGTCACTTTTGACAGACATTTATTCAAGACGATAGTTCTTAAAAAAGGAAAACTTGTTTAAAAATATACACTTACTGCATTATACATTTGTACGTATAACAGTGTTTTTTTAATTCTTGGGTAAAGTTCGTATTCTTCTTCAGTTAATAGAATTCACACCAGTGCCATGATATGCAACTTATGCAATTACATATTTTAATTTCAATTAGGATTTAAAATTTCCAGACTGTTAAGGTTTTCTGAAAAATTCAATACATTTTGTTTTATTGGTTTTGAAATCAGAATGAAATGTTCCTTATTGTGATGGCATTCGCTTGGGGACTGCAAAAACATTTGTTCGAAAATGGAAACAGGCATACCATATTTGACCACATTAAAAAAATACCTCTTTAAGAGAGCTGCGGATAGCCGGCGAACAACCATTCGCCACCAAGTTTCCACTTTTTGGGAAATTGCAGGTGAATGACGGCCAGACGTCATTCGGCGAATCACCAGCTGTTCTGTAGAGACCAGTTATGAAAAATGGCGAGGAATTTTAACGAATTCATGTGGCACGTGGATGAAGTTGTCAACTATTATGAATAAATATATGACCAACGACATTCGCGACTACCCAAAATATATATTAGGGACATGGAAGATCCCTTTTCAACTGCAGTTCATCTCTGCGCGATACATCGCAAGCATTACATTCTGCAGTGATTTTCTTCCACATTTCCTTTTGTTGTAATTGGACACGGAGTCAGTTTTCTTATTTGTAGCTATGTTTTTGTATTTTCTATCAGGTAAAAAAAATTGCTTTTTCTTTAGGAGTGTATCGCACTGTCGGATTTTTACCTTCCATAGTCAAACTTTTCCACGGCTTCCTTCAATCACTTCGAATATCTCACGTGTGTCCCACTACAAAGACAACAGAATTGTTTACATACAAGGAAAACAAAATCGAAACGATTTTATTTTTAACGTTAGATGTGTTCATAGCAGTGGTCTTTGAGCACTTGAGTCTATGTTCGCTGCTAAAAATGAGGCTGTGTTGCCAAATTTTATGAAGGAGAACCGTCCAACTCCCTTTCAGCCAGCCATCTCCTGGTGATCCATCGGCAGACAACTATAGTGTAGGAAGGGTGGAAGACCGCCAGCGAACTGCTGCGCGAATAAAGGCCAGGGGCTTGCCAGCAAGCCTTCGGAGGACGTTTATAACTACGGGCCTAAATAAGTTCTTATAATAAAACAGATCGTGTAGGTATACTACAGGTTTATTTGCTATGTACATACGGCATGAAGAACCAAATGGCTTGTTATGTAACACCAATAAATTACGGAGGTAGGGTGAATCAGTTTTGAAGCAGGTAACTTCTTATAAATAAACTATTTGCAATTTCTTTAAAATACTTTTCCAGTTCACTAAAAAAAACATAAAGTAATAAACAAGAAAACAAAAGAACGTGCATTGAAAAAAAAATTCAGACAAATATTTGCACGTAACTTTTCTGAACAATACTTTACTCGCACACATATACATATTTATAAATTAAATGTATTTGTTATTTCTTAAAAAATAATACAAATTTATATATATATATATATACAAGTATCCGCACTCACATTCCTAATTTATTTTCTGGGAAATTAATGCGAACATCAATATAGGTTGGCAGCAAACAATAAGCATAATCCTAAAATGAAGAATGAAATATAATATAATTTATATTTGGTTAAATAAACGTAGTCAAACTAATCTGAATGTTTTTTCAGTCTGTTACGTCGTATTGCATAGTAATTAATGCATACCGTTGTACCATAGTTACACAGGCAAATAGCGTTTGTGAGGCTTTAGCTGATACGAACTATCAGAAACATTTGGCGACGTGTCTTTGATCTCTCATCGCTAAACGATATTCCCGCTCTCCACAGATGTGCACGGCTTTTCAACATTCTCCGCTCCAGTGATTTGCTGCAATGCAACATCATGCATCATGTTGTACAGAATGTTAATGAAAGTATGTTACACAATTTACGAGATGGTTCCGTACAAATGATACACTGTTACATAATGCAAGTTTTATTCAAGAATTTAAAACTTGACTGCCGACTGAGTTAACGGAGTCTGCTTTCTTCCTGCGTAATGTTCATCTTATGCTCAATACGTGGCATTTCATGTTCCATTTCGTGTGCGTGCGGTGTTTGGAGCAATTTTTAACTGTCTGTAGCCCTGTTACCTTTCAGAAACTACTTGACCAGTGTTTGTAAACAATGTTCCCAAGTTTTCTGTAAATATTTCTTCGGATTTCTTTTTTCATTCAATCAATATTATAAGTACACTTATCTTAACAATTGAAAAATTCAACGGCGATGTAACATCAACAGTATATAGGACGCACACATTTTTTGTATATCGCAAAATGTGGCAACTTTGTGGTAGCAAAAAAATCTTTAAAACTTCATAACTCAATAACTAAACATAGCCCATCATTTCGGCTGTGTATATTATTTTCTTACATGTTTAAAAATATTCAAAATAATAAGAATCAATATTGCGACAAACCTTTAGGTTCTATGAGCCGTTTGATGACTTTACATGGTGGTCTTAAACTTCAGACCGGTACTGTATATACTTAGACGTAATTTCTTTTTACAAGGAATCATATCACAAACATTTTAAACGTACTTTCATAAACACTTTGAATATATGAGCACTCACTTGCTGGAAAAATCTGGTAGCGCTTCATGTTTGTGTTGTATTAAGGAGCCGCGCCATACATTTCTAAGCAAGTTCCAAGTTATCATAGATCTGCGCATGTGCTTTTCATGTATTACGGTTATTTAAGTGAGAGTAATAATTCAGACCTAACCAACAATTATTTTATAATTTTGATCACAAAAAACCGTGATTAATATGTATAGTGACAAGACAGAGTACATCATGAGTCTTATGGTATTTGCGTGGAAACATTTTACAACCCAGAAGTCAAAATGCTAAGTGCAAGTGATTGGAAACAAACTTTTATAAGAAATTTTATTTGTCGTAAACTATTAATAACCGTCGTAATATCATTGAGATAAATTTTTTTTCTGATTTTGCAATCCATAGTGTTAAGTCTCTGGGAGAAAATCATTGCCAGTAACGTTTGACATATTACGTAAAAAATCTTCAACATTTTAACAAAGATGCTTGCCACATTTTTATCTGTAAATTCTAGTACTTAGGAAGGAACGTTCTAATAACTGTTCAGGTATCTGTCATTTTTATAACGCATCACAATCATAATATTAAATTTGTTTCCAGTGCTTGTGAACAATTGAAGAAAGGCGTTTTCCACGATTCTTGTTTAATTAATGACGGTTGTACGCAATAAAATAAGCATTATTTGAAGCTCCGTTAAAATTTTATTTCATGTTTATCCGCATATTATACCTTCTTACCGAGTTTTGCAGTGATTTCAAAAATATTTTTTTATTGCTGCCTGATACTCATATCAAAATTTTGCTTTACGATTTTGACGCTTATATGTTATAATTTGTAGCAGAATTTTTATGTAGAAATCTACTGAATGGTTTGTTAGATTTCATCACCCAAAGTATCACGTTTTTTGTCGTTAAAATAAGCAATAATGAAGCAAAACATTTTTTACTGACGAATGGTATGTTATTTTCAAAAAGGCATCCACAGTATTGTGGATCGTGTAACTGCACATTGACTCAAATTTTTCCAGAGCTTTTGGTTTAAAAATATTTGAGTTATTGTCACTAGTCTGGAAAAAACTCATGGGCAAGCTCTTAAGGGGGCGGTTCACCAAAATGTTAGTTGTTTTAATATTTTTTTTATAATTGTAAGAGACATGGTTTGATTTGTAGGTATATATTGTGTCTATATTTCTCTGTAACTAAAATGTTTACCGTTTTTGTTTTATAGCACATTAAAGTCAACATTTGCATGAAACGGTTTAATGCAATAAAGGAAAACCAACTTACTTACCGAAATGAAAAAAAATTCACAATGAAGAACAGTGTCACAAACTACGAAAAATACATGTTTACAAAATACATTGACTTTTTTGTATTTATGTAATAAAGAATATGACATAACATAAATAAATTTTTTAAATAATTAAAAAATTCGGAAAACTATTCAAAATTTTTTTTGTACATTCAATTGTTTATCAGTGTGAATTTTTTAATTTTGCTAAGTTGATTGGTATTTCTTTCTTGCATGAAACAGCTGTAAGCAAATTTGGACTTATGTATTATATTTTACAAAAACTATGGAACCTTAAAAATTTTCCTTGCAGTACAAAAAGTTGCAACGTACGTCTATAAACAAGCCGCTCTACGTATTAATAACACAACAATCGCATTTTTCAGCAAACTTCCCCTTTAATGGCTTTAACATTACATATGTATTATTAATTAAGTAAATACTTTATATATATGTAAAAATTGAACGCTTGACGTCGCTGACAAATAAGATTATTAATTTTTTAAAATCTGTAATAAATACTCACATTATCGTTAACGGCTATGTAGTGGTTTACTTAAGCCACGAAAAAACACTACTCTAGACGCACTACGCTGGTGTTGATAATTCGCTATTGTTGGCAATACGTTGTTTTTATGACCGTATGCAACACGTACCATGGACCAATAAATACTATTCTCATACGTCAAATTATGCGACGTAATAGTTATGATCAAATTAATATTAGACGGGACATTCACTATACAGCTAGAAATTATAATATGTAGTGAAATTATGTTTTACTTAACGACTTTTAGAGATAATTGATTACGGAAAAATTGTTACGAAAACACCAAATGAATGTAAATGTGGCAATTTTTTTTTTCAAGTGAATGAATAAAGTGATACCTTGGGAGAAAAAATCTGGAAACCTATTAGATTTATTGCAACCGAAAAACCAGGAACGAATTATGATACATTTGTGAAAATAAAAACAGTGAAACGAATCTTTTATACTAGAATTAAATTGCTTTTAAATAAAATTATAATCATTGTAAAACCACGGGGCATAGCCTTAACGCTATAACCTTCAGCAAACATTCCAATTGTCGAAAATCTCATTTAATTGCATGTAGCAGTCACTTAATCGTCATTAAAGATTGACGAAATTTAACCCGGGAATCGTGGGTTATTTAACTAAATATGGTAAATAATGTCACACACATTACAGAGGATGTTTCTGAATTACTGTCCGACACTTTGGGAAGTGATTCGTAATAAAAAATTAAGTAGAAAATGTGAAATTCTCAGTTCGTAAAATTATTATTAACATGGTTATGTGCCGTTGAGCATCATGTTTAGAAATTGTGAAGTTCAGTGACCACTATGTGAGCAATGTTTAAAATTATTGAGATCTTCAGCGGGTGAAGAAACCACCGCTGCTAAATGATAAGGGCTGCCAGACTATTTCTGCTTAGAATTTATCCGTCACGAAGTTATGAGAACATTTAATTTTTTTTTTTTTTTCGGAGCAGTCGGGTTAACATTGGTGAGAGAAGAGGTACTCTATTTAACAGTTTTCAGCATGATAGCAAATCATATCAGACACATATTTTATTTCTTGTTAATTTTTTGAATAATTGTTACATAAGATTGCAATTACTTTGGACGATGAAAAACGACTATTTATAACATACAATATGCATCAATACACACAGCGTTAACGGAACTGAAAGTGAATGAAATGTGGATGGCTCGTTTTGACTTATATCCTGTATTAAGAAGCTAAATATTTCCCTCTTATTTTGAACAACAATTTGCAGAATAAGTTAGATAACTGAATTTAACGTTAAAGACACGATGAATTTTCCTGCTGCTCAGTGCCAGAATTTAGAAATGTATCATTATAACAAATGAGGACAACAGAAATTTACGCGACATATACGTGATAAGAAGCTTATCTGTGAATGACTGCAGATTGTCTGAATATTTCGAAACAACAGATAACAGATTTTGTCTATATTAGTTTATGCTTTCTAATAGTTGCTTCTTACTTTATCTATACACTGCAATATTAGATTTTTCAAGGCGATAAGACGGAGATATAATGTGTTCATGTGTCACACTTGTTTGCATTTGTGGCTAGTAAATATGTTTGCTGAATGATTGTAATAATGCAATAGTTATAAGAATTACTGCAATGGAGAAGTAATCTTTGTTCATTCTCTGCCGTCTCGGAAGAGTGTGTGAAATGCCTAAAAGTCACGGTCACGTAAACTGTTCACAACTTTTCATACCGTCACTTTAAGGAACATACTGTATTACTCGAAAACATTAACATAACATTTGAACACATGGTGAACATTATTTTCGTACGAAAAGTAGCAAAATTACGTAATATGTGTCGTTCTATTGAGATGAATGAATGTTAATTACAACATACACTACAATTCAGAAAAAAATTAATTATATTCTTTATATAGTAAGGATTAATGTATCACAACAAGAATGTTGAACATAATGTCAATGACAGTCAATTTATTAAATTTGTTCCTTAAATTAGTGACATTCATCTTCTCTCGAAAATTAACTTTTTCTAAAATTCGCAAAATGTTTTTTATTTTTTTTTATTTTGATATATTTCGTTACACGCATTATTTCACTACGGTGCTTTTGAGATAAGTAACTGCGAATGACTTGTTTATACAGCCCAACAGTTTTCTGTGTACACGAAAATATTTATGGACGGTTATAATAATGAAGAAAATAAAACCATTATTCACATTCTCATATTGAACCTTTATTTTCAGTGTTACCGAAATGACTTAGGTTAAGTTTTTAAAGAAAAACTATTCTTAATAACTAAATCAGTTTGTCGTTGATTAAAAAAATAATCTTACCCAAAATTTACTCTGAATATGTTTGTTTGTGGATACTTATCAGAATAATTATTGTGTAAAAACAGCAACCATTTCAAAACATTTTTGGTGTGTTGAGAAATAAACGCTACATTTAATTCGCAAGACTCGTATTACACACAGACACACACACACACACCAACACACACACACACCAACACACACACACACACACACACACACACATATATATATATATATATATATATATATATATATATATATATATATATAGCCCACTTAAATTTTGGCAATGTTTAGAGCATCTCTATTAAGAAGTTATAAAAAGTATTCTCTAAAAGTTTACCGTTGTGTATATAATATGTCCCACCTATTGCGGTTTTTGTAAAATAAAAATGTTCACGGGGAAAGCAACATGAAGCATAGTACAAGGGACAACTTTCTGGTGTTCAAGCAACAAAGTACAAAGCACAACCGTGTACTGTAAAAAGGCTAAGCAATAAAAAATTGTTACAACATTCCCAACTGCAAATAAATATACATATATGTCACTATTTCACCACCAAACTTTCTGAATGAAAATGACATCGCAAATGACATGTACGGCACACTGACAGATCCTCGTCGTACTTACACAAGCCTACACACGATTCATGGACGTATTGACCACAGACTGCACAATATCTAATGTCTTTCGCCTGGACCTTGCCACACACTAAACAATAACCGCTCTCAGCAGGCGTCCGTGTTAGTTACTATTTTGACTTCACACTGCCGCGATTGAATCCGTTAAAATATTCCTTAGTGGCTTCCGATTTGCACCTTTCGTATTATTGATTTCTTTCTCCTGCTTACCGGTTTAAATATTCTGAGAATTGTTTTCACAACAGCAGCCCACGTGAGTTAACAGTAGGTACCTTACAGGCTGCTTTCTTCTTTCTCTATGGTGTTAGAAACAGTTCAGTACAGGAGCATGCATTCGACTGTTTTCCTGACAAATCTAAAGTTTGTTACGTTTCCTATTCTTCTTTGTCAGAAGAATATAAAGAATCTGCAGAATGATATATAACAGCAGTGTTTTGAAGATATCAGCGGATTGCAAGGACGTTTACAGGATGTGGAGTCACTGTCACTGGCTGACTTCGGGACAGCAGTAGTTAAGGCTAACCTGAAGTTCTTAGTGAAGTATTTGCTCAGCAATGTCTTATACATCAGTGGCTTATCCGGGTGGCAGCAGTCCATTTACCGCACTTGGAGCCAAGGCTTGATCACGGATTTTCAGTGTGTTGAAGGGGTGTATGATTGAAGCCTTGAAACCACTTTTAATGGTACATCGATTTTTCCCAGGTGTGACAATGTCCCCGAAATTCAGTTTTGAAATTTCGTTTTCCACTTTATGAACTTTAAAATATAGCAGTGCAAGTTGGTCCCACTAAATTTATAAGTTGCGGAAGCAGCCCTCATCTTACAGTTGTAATTCATGTGTTGTGTTAGAAGGCAAATAATACAAAATCATATCATACATTTGAGGAAGCTCAGAAATTTTTTAATCCAAGTAAGACTTGGCACCTTCAGATATTAACCACAAATATTTTCCACCAGGCTTGTTTCTTTTGAAATGTTTTAAAAACTCCACAAACGTGTAATCCGTTCTATACATTTAGGGGTGATACGAATATCAGCTTCAGGGGACAGATTTCTTCCCCAAGCGGGTTTTTTCTGACTCCTCAGAAAAGAAGCATTGGGGAAACGCAGAAATTGTGGCATTACCACATGCTACAGTTCAGATGCTCTTAGCCAGCTCTATAGCGACAACACAGACATGCTTGACCCCCGTTTAGGAAACAGTAGGTTCCTTATGACGTTGTAATTTGCTCACTTTTTTTAAAACCATATTGTAAATCTTCTTAGGAAAATCCTTAAAATTATTCAAAGGAATTGTTTTTTCCTCAGTTTTATAAAGTGAACCTAACTAATATTGCAGTACTTACGGGGTTACATCTCGGTACCTTCCTTTTTGCAACTTCAAGGGTCCTGTTAAAAAAACAACAAAGAAAAGAATTTTTCATTACCTATGGTGTAATTTTTCTTCACTTTGTACGAATTCTTCTTGTTTGTGTTAGAAGCACGACGTACTTTAAAATAAAATATAGTTGGTACACATTACTATTTAATTTTTTTGGTCTTTAGGATGAAGCAAAATTGCATGCAAATATTTTTCTTGGAAGGAAGGGTTGGGATAGGGGAGGTGTTAACGATCCTCACATTTAGAAGGAAATAAATGTTACGTTACTATAGGACTGAAAACGCATTGTTCCTCTGCTATATATCACGTAGCATACAGCGAAGAGCGTGTTGACAGAGTAATGCTATTGTGAAATGCTATATGTAACAGTGTATATCGTCCAGTTACATACGACACTGCAAGTGTGTGGGTACTAATAATAGCTGCCACGGCATTTTACAGTGACATTATTCAGTCCAAGCACTTTTCATTCATAGTATGTAATTTGCAAAAAAAAAAAAAAACTGTATGTATTTTGGACCTATCTTCGTATATAACATTTTTTGATTCGCTTAAAAGTAACAATTTTTTCATCAAAAATACGAATGCAATTTTGAAACCGCCTGTGTATGTAATATGTTAAAATATTAATTGATTTGAGTTTTTTTGTCAGTAAATATCTGTTTACTCTATTTGTGTCCAACTCAGATTAATAATTTCTTCAAAGCTGCAAAAATATTTCAATTTATTTTGGTTGTGGAAGTCTCTTTTAGCTTTTTAGCGACAGTACTTACTTTTTCGAAAAATATATAGATTATCGAGAAATGTGTTGTTACTACACTGTTTAGAACTGAGTAGTATATGTTTTACATTTCTGCATTTCAATAAGTCATGAAAATTTATGAATCTGTGCGACATTTTAACAACGCGAATTTGCTTTTTAAAGTAAAACGTGATCAGGTACACGAAGCTTATTCCGGAATTCAAAACGTGTACATGGTTACCAAATTAGGTAGGTATCCATCATATTTGAATTCGCCAAACGTTTCAGAATTATTAAAAATTGATCACATGCAAACTACCGTAAACGATGTACCATATATATATTGAATCAGTTATATTCGAATTTTTATGGCGAATTTCCACACATGTGCATTTAGACAGTAGTTAAATCTGTTAACGTATATTAATAAAACTTTACAAATCATTTCAATGCCTAGCATTTGTACGGATGAAATAGGATTACATAAATAATAGAGGTTAAGAAGTACTCTGAAAGTCGCAAATTTTCCGTCCGTACATCGATTTTGGCATACTATTAACACGGAGAAACAATGTTGTTGTGTGGCATGTTTTCTCGAGGGAATAAAGTTTTCCTCGCCCTCTCATTCGACAGCTAAACCGTTCTAATTTCTGGTAATCTTCATTAGCGCTCGAGTTCCTCATGAAATACATATATTCAACAATTAACAAAACACGGTTAAATGTGTATATCGTCACCCATCCATAATTCCTTCAGAGGAAGAAAAATGTTCAGAATAATTTAGAAACATGTTCACAATATGACTGAGTATTTGTATTAATTATTTTAAAGATAAATTCACTTGAATATTAAATACTCAGTTCAAGTACTTAACTGATGTTATTTGTACTATGCACATTTTTGAGGATGATAGTGATTATATTGTTACACTTTGTTTACAGATGGTGACTTCACTCGTTGGTCTGATATCTAGTGGTGATCTATGACAGACTGCTCAGTCAAGGAAAAATATGAATTCTCAAGCTTACATATTTGTAGTTGATGGTAATAAACTTTGGTTAGAAAAAGAAGATGCAAATATATATCTCGATTCAGCTCATCATTCATTGCTGTTATCATCCATAGTCGATTTATACTCGAAAATTTTTTTACAAATGAACATTCCTGTGAACAAATTTTCGAATTCTGCCAAAATGTAAAATAAACAAATTAATTATTATTTTTTCAACAAATTTTAAATAACGTGTGTGTTGTGACAGTGTTTCTCTTTGCGGAAGTCGGAAAACAGACAGTACACGGGAGAGTAAAAATTAAGTAATTATTAAACTGAAAAAATATTATATCAATTTTGTTAATATATATTACCACCGTGTAGAGTTTGTACTTTAAATTAAAAATTTGTCATTCATATTTTTTAAAATTTATTTAGAATTCCTCAGATATCATAATTCTGAATTAGTACTACTCGAATCGAAAGGATAAACCACGTACTGTTGCAAGTAATGCATGTAATCAGGGTCTGATATACCATAAGTATGGTGGAGAAAACAGAAACAAGTGGTGTATGTGTGGACCATACTGGTCGAAACATGTTTAAACTTGTCGGAACAGATGCAAAACATGCAAGCCGGAACACGTCCAGACATGTCGGGGCAGGCTCGGGCTGGTTGGCCGCCACTCTTCTACTACTGCTGGCGGCCCCAGCTAGCTGTGCCAACCTCACCACTGTCAGCCAGTCGCCACACAACGGCTGCAGCAATGCTACCAACTCATCGTGTAAGCACGCACCCATTCTCACGCGCACTATGGCGACCCGTGCCTCCATTCTCGCCGTGCTCGCCATCCTGTCGCTCGTGGGCAACGCGTGCACCATATGGAGCATCCAGCGTGAGGGCCGCACGAAGCGTCGCCATGTTGGCTCCGTGTACGCGCTCATCCTGCACCTGTCCGTCGCCGACCTGCTCGTGTCCGTCACCTGCCTCGGTGGCGACGCTGCCTGGAGCTTCACCGTCGAGTGGCTGGCCGGCAATGCCACGTGTAAGATCTTCAAGTTCGTTCAGATGTTCAGTCTGTACTTGAGTACCTTCGTGCTCGTGCTTATCGGTGTCGACCGCTTCGTCGTCGTGCGCTACCCCATGAAGTCGCTCGGTGCCTCGGGCAGACTCAACAAGGCCATCGCCGTGTCCTGGGCGCTCAGCTTCCTGCTCAGCATCCCTCAGGTAAGTTATCATCTTATACATGTCGCACTTATACTGATATCATAATACACATCGCTTTATTTAATATACTATGAAAGGTTTGCAGTATATTACTAGTAAACTTAAAGAGAACATAAACGAAGTATAAAACAATGTTGTAAACCGCCATTTGTTTCAAGATATTATATAGGTACTTTACAGAATTCTATTTCATATCTCACAGTCGAGAATTAGTTTATGGACGGATAAAGCATATTTCTGTTAGCTGTTCCAGTCTGGTTTGGACATATTCAGTTAGAAAATACGACATTCTTAAATACACAGTTAATCAATTAATTACATTTTAGGTAATAATAGGAAAAACATGAAAATAATGTTCTTGAAATACGATCATAATGAGCTTACTGCCCCTAAACTACATAATGTTAAATAAGCGTATTTCAGACTTTAACCATTGTCAAAGAAAGTTGCTTTTTATATCGGCAGTGAGAATGGTCAGTCATATGTCATGATTGAAACTTATTAATAAATTGAAATCATAAAAATGGTAGACATCAAAATAAATTGTAACTCATTTTCTTTCCGATATTATTACCGAACATTATTTTTTTTTTCGTGAAACAAAATACTAATGATAAAATAAATTATAATCAATGTGAATCAACCAAAACCATAATTTAGGTAAACTGCAATCAGGCCAGGCCCCTGGCGCACTGTTAGCTGTACAGCTTTACAGCTATGGCGGTACTTCTGAAGATTTTCTCAAGAATCATTGTTAGAGCCCAGAAAAATTCGCGCGTTCCCTGACCAGTAGGTTGGCCTCCAAGAATGTATGTTTTCTCAAACAGACAGCAGCTGCTCATTAGCTGCTCGCTTCCACGGTCAAATGGGCAAGTGATTAGTTACATTTTTGTTATTGGCCCAGCGACTTCCAGATGGTGTCAAATGAGTCAAGGACCAATTGCGAAAGTGATACGAACTTACAGTTGCTAGAATTCTAGCTTGTGTCGGAAAGAAAACGCGAATTTTTCAGGGCCCTAATCATTGTACGTGGTGTCTTTCCCGGAGCTACACCTGTACCAATGACACGTGTGTTCTTTCTCTTGTTTAATGCGCCTTGGTCGAAACGTTCATCTTATTAACGTTGCTTCACAATTAAAAAACAAGCACAGAACATATTGGCTAACATAACAGCAGAAATTGTACACGACTGACTCATTGTGCAAAATTAGTTCACAATTTAGATTCTTACTGTTATGTTTAGCTAACGGTATTTTTTCAACGGATCTGAAATTTTCCTTGCTGTATAAAAGTCAACTGAAAACCATTGAAACATATTTGAAGTATAATAATATTTTGAGATATTCGGTAATATGGAGACAACATTCCTATAAACTGCACAGCATAAAACATTATTTACAATATAGAAACATAGATTATAACATTAAAATTGAAATTTCTTATCCTAGCTTTGGTTTGTTCTTGTATATTTTTTAGGTTAAAACATCATAGTGGACACTCACTAAATCCTTAGCTGTGACTAGACTGTCCCATGCGTACGCACAAGAAATGAAATATTACCATTTCCTATGACGGCATCTCTATTTATACGACCATTTTTTTTTTTTGTGTTGTGAAACGGTAGGCAAGACTACATAAAGGCTAGTTCTTGTGCGAACTATCTATGTTCTATGCTTACTGTTATTTTATCAATTGTGAACACACCTATAGCCACAGACCTGCGTACAATTCCTGCCGTAAGTCATCCCGACTTTGGACACGTGGGGGGACTTTGGCACACGTTTAAACGATTTTATTTTGCATTTGTGTCAAATGGTAGTAGATGTAATTTAAATTTGATATTTATTTTTTTGTAAATTATTGCATGTAAATGTCTTTACTCAGGGCTGTCATTTATGCAAAAATATTTATTTTTTAAGTTTTTTAAAGTCACCCCAGTTTTCAAAAGTCATCCCCGCTTACAGTAGTTAATAAGTTATTGTAACATACAGCAGCTGTTTTATCATTAACGCTATAAGTTAAACGAATAGGACTGAAGATTAGACATTGATTTCTATAGTATGAAAGAAATTATAATTTTGTAGACATGAAAATTTTTTAAAAATTTAAAAATCTTCTTAAATTTTTTATAGAACTCCAATAATATTATATAAAAGAGTATAACTAAAATTTAGTTCATTACGAAAATCGTCAACAAGTCGTAAAACATAATTACAGATTACGAGTTATTCTCGGATGTACAGGTTGAGTACATGTAACCCCCCTGATTACAAAATGAAATTAAATAAAACTATTAGTCATTGTAACTTGTGATTTGAGGCATTACGTGAAGGAAATCAAAATATTTCTGGTGATTTTTTAAACTATTCCTTTTGTATTGTTTCAGGTATTAAATAATTACAACAAATGACTATACCTCATGAGAGAACTCATTGCATTGTGTGGTATGCGGAAACCAAATTTCCCTTTGCTGTCCTAAGAAATTACCGACGTGAATTTCATAGGGAGCCATCAGACGTTAAGACGAATTAAGGCCTTCTTACGGAGTTTTGCATTGATTTCGAAAATATTTTTTTTATTGCTACCTAATACTCATATCAAAATTTCGCTGCACAGTTTTGACACTTACAGGTTATAATTTGTAGCTGAATTTTTTTGTAAAATTATTCTGAACGGTTTTTTAGATTTCATTACCCAAAGTACCACGTTTTTCGTCGTGAAAATAAGCAAAAATTAAGAAAATTATTTTTTTTGCTGGAAAATGGTACATTATTTAAAAAAAACACGTCCACAGTATTGTGCATCGTGTAATTGCACATTGACTCAATTTTTTTCAAAAAATTTGGTTAAAAAATATTTCATTTATTGGCACCAGTCTGAAAAAAAAAACTCGGGGACAAGCCCTTACGGCTTGGTATGACAGTTGCAGTTTTAGTATATTCAGGCCAAAGTCTTAATAGCAAAAGCGTGAAGATAAAGGTCGTCCAGCTTAAGTGCTTAGGCAATATGAACTTTGTAAGCGTCCAAGCGAAGTCGGTTATGCAGCATCTTGTTGAGTGAGGGATGTTTATCTCCTGTGAGGATCGGTGAACTGACTTTGACGGACTTCTTTGGAAGGCCTATATGATGTCCTTTACCATTTCATCAGATGTGCGTTTTTTTCCAGAACCTGACTGTCGCGTTGGTTTTTACTCCCAGCGTCAAGGATCTTTTAATACCAAGCCTTAATCGTTTAAACGCCAGGCGGCTTCATTTAAAATTCACTTCGGTAATTTATGTGGAATAACAATGGACGATTTCGTTTCCGTATAACACACCACTTCAATGGGTATTCTTTTGAGATGTAGTCATTTCTGGTAATTACCTAACACTTGAAACAAAACCAAAGAAAGAATTGGGAAATAAATTAACATATTAAAAAAATACTTCGCATAATGCTGCAATCTGCAAATTTATATGCCAAATAGATTTTTTCAATTGTATTTTGAAATCAGGGTGGTTTCTTGAAGACATATTGCATTAAAGATGATAAATTACTTCAAACCTTGAGGTTATAAGTAAAAAGTAGGCCTATGCATTTTCGTAAAATGTTTTCCTTGGAAGTAAATCATTTCCTTAGTTTGTCAAAAGTGACCTAATTTTCTATTAGACACTTTGGCAGAATGTTTAAATTAATTATCTACACATTAAAAAGTAATTAACATTTATGTTACACATAATTTCTATAGACTTTCTATTCATATACTGATTGTGTAGTTTTCATATCAAATCAGTTTCAACGGTTATTTTTAACTACAATTGCAATTGGTTACAATGGTTTTCAACTTACATTGTTGTTTTCTTAAAGAGATAAATGTAAAACTTTAAACAAATATTTATAATAATAGTAAGTCAGTTCCTACAAGCAGAATCCCGGAATACATCTTAACGAAGAGTAAAAATTTGTTTCCGTTTGTTGTATCATAAATCTGACTATTTTTATCCAGGAATGAAAGTCTGGTAAATGAGCTCCCAAGATGTTGACAGAAAAAAGCTCTTAAGTTGGCGTCTGAGTGCAGTAATAATATTTTTACGACTAAAGTTTATTGGCTGCAATAAAATTTTCATCTCGTATCCTATTGCTTTCATGTAGTTGGAAAACTGGCAGCAGCGGAGATTTATTAAAGGTGGTGGTACTCTCTGAAGCTATTCACTGTCGTTTGTCACCCTGTCTTAATGCATGTAATATTGCTTCACGCATCTAAATATTCAAAACCACATGGAAGTGAGTATTTTTTCAAGTCAATGTTCAGATTGTCATATAATTTCATGTGTTTACAGTGTTCAATTCTTATTCCTCCCATTGAAATTGCTAGGTACATGTCGTTATGTCATTATTTCACAGTGACCGGATATTTGTTAGTTACTTCTATGGAAAAAATAAGAGCATACTTGCTTCAGACTTTCTGTTCACACATAATACATCTAATTGGTACAGTGGATTATTATCTTTGTTGTAAACAATAAACTGGCTTGTAACTTGTACTTATGATAATTTTGAACAAAATTATTATTGATATTACAATATTGCACAATAATATAATTAAATTATAAAAAAACTGTAACTTTGTTAACTGAAATTGTGTATCAGTACAAGTAATGTAGCTCAATATTAATTTCCTGACATCAAGAATAATTAGTGAATATTAGTATTTTCTTAAACTAGAAATAAATATCTTAAAAATTTAATGATAACTTTGTTATCCTCGAATCTAGTGTTCCTCTTAATTTACATATCGTAAACTGTGTTTGGATTATGTAAATTAACAAAATCCGACTGGATTTTGTTACTTGAAAATATTCCATTGCGAAATAGATTACTGTCAGAGAAAACTAAAGTTACTAGAAAAAACATAAATAATCAGAGTATGCGTTGGTGAACAGGATATACATATATACAACATAAAATTCCATAAATGGAATCGGGTAAAGTAAAACAAGGACATACAGATAGTAAATGAAAATAATGACAATCAAAAATCAAAAGAAACTCATGACACCACGACGGCAGACAACCCAAGTTTGTGGTCTGCTTTGGCAAAGTATGTGGGGAATCCTGGTCCAAAAAACCGCGAAAATAATTCAGCGCAAGGTGCCAAGATTTATTGATAAACTTGAAAGCAGTTGAGTCCGCCTTTCTCACTCTTGCTTCAATGTTAAAGTGATTAGCGTAGCACCCATATGTGTGTTAGTATGTTTATACGACGTGCGATGGAGTAAGTTCAGTTACCAGTTGTCCCTATATACGAAGACTGAGCTGTTATTATTATTGAGAGTAACTTTGATACACTGCTTCACTGTAAAGTGAACATTTTTGATGACTTCCTCAATGGACACACGTCGGTGATACATACGTCTCCGACAGTGAAGAGAAGACATTTTGGTCAGCACTTGCTGTAACATCTAGTTCTTTAGCGCTGGTGAGTTGTGACATGATGTAGTATGAAGCAGTGACGTAATGTGGTCTGGGAGGGGGGGAGGAATTCCCAAAAAAAATACGCTGACCAGTGGCAACGTCTATCATGATTCCCACCGGGATTCGAACCAGGCTTCCATTGTTAGGAGGCGAGAGGTCTTACCTTTGACCACCGCGCCCCATGTCTCCGAAAGTAAATGCCAGTCTGCCTAAGCTGATTCTACAGTGTTTGTCAAGATACAACTGTTACACTGGATGCTCTAAAAAAATTCAACTGATTTCATGTAAAACGATGACTCCGGCATGACTATCGAAGGGTAACGTACACTTCTGTCTTACGGCAGTCCAACGGCAAAGTCCATTATGCTTACGTGCTCTAATGCGCTCAGTAATGCATGTTGCGTTCGTTAAAACCTGAAAGAAACTGCACTTCTGAACTATCGGTAGAGACGCGGATAGTGGTGAAACCGGCTAAACGCCGACGAACAGTGTGTATCTCGTAAAGTAACTTGAAAATCTTGACCCAAATTGCGGAAAGCTTTTTTTTATAAATAATACATAATGTTTTATAAATATCTACTGCGTTTTTGTATGTTTTATGCGACAGAAAATTTCCTGATTTTAGTTAGAATGTTTTAACTGTGGTGTATGACGCGGAATAAATGAGAGAATAGTTGAATGCTTAAAAAAGGTATGTGCTATTTATTTATTTTATCGTCAACAGAATTAGAATAACGCTCCTTTAACTTACTTGAGTGGTGTAGGTACTATGTATCCTCAATATCATACACATTTTAACTTGTGTAAGCAATTTTCTTACTACTAGTGTTGCCATTGAATTTAAAGTTTGTGTTATTCGTAAGTAAAACAGTGGAAAAATTTTGGTTTGCGCTCGCACAGAAAATAAGGTTTTATGGTGACCAGAAAATGTTTTATCAACACGGACCAAACAATATTTGTGGTGGTTAAAACATTTACGTGGTTACGGCAATACTTTACTGGGAGCAGCGAAATATGTTTGTAGTAATTGCAGTAAAAAATAGCGTGGTTCATGTTGACAAAATATTTTGTAACGGTCACGAAGGTTTTTTTTTCAGTGATTTATCAATTGTTTAACATTGATGAGGATATTATAAGGTAATTAAGCAGCGACGGAATGCATTGAGGGAAACGGTATTACCCCGAGAATATCTTGGCGATGTAAGCCACGTTTACCCACAAGTAAAAATCGGAACCCGGATTTGTGAGTGTATTCCATTTTTATGGACGTCTGTCACGTGAGAAAGTAATTGTATGTAAGGATA
The DNA here is from genome assembly GCA_003012365.1 of Medauroidea extradentata. NCBI lineage: Eukaryota > Metazoa > Arthropoda > Insecta > Phasmatodea > Phasmatidae > Medauroidea > Medauroidea extradentata. The sequence continues at coordinate 23,754 of PNEQ01104327.1, forward strand.
TAAGAATAAACACGGTGATTCAGTGTCGATTGCAGAGTCATGCGAGTAAATCTTTGAGGTCAATGTGAAACCGAGGAGAAATCGTGTAAAATCTGAGGATTTTTCGTTTGCATTGCGCTATCAGAATATTATGATATCTCTATCAAAGTGAAGCGTTATCGCACACGTCGTAGAAAAATTATTTCTCGTCATGCACCGATGCCGTAAGTGTGATGAAAATATTCGTTATTTGTGATTTATTGTGGACAAAACTTAGAAATCGGAGATTTTATAGTTTGTTTCGTAAGCTGCAAAGTTGACAAGACTAAACAAAATCGTCGTCGGTTTAGTTTATTACGTGGTTTTGTAAACAATTTTGTTCGAAAACAAAACGGCCTTTAAAACACAACATAATTTTTTATAAAAATGTTGAATGAATAGAAACTAGGTATCTCGTAGATGCCAGTGAGCACGCGTATGTTCCTCCTCAAAAATTTCACCAGCAAACTCAAAATAAGAATGTTGCTTCTTCCCCACGGGGGATTCTAACCTGTATTTGAGGCCGCCATGTTTGATATGCAGTTTGAGTAAATCTTAAAGAGGTCTAACAATTCCTTAAATTATCTTAAGTTTTTGCTTATAAGTCACTCAATTTCGACTCTGCAATGAAAATTCCTCATGTTTCGTCAGAGAGACCATAGATGTATGTCAATGTGACTGTACACTCGGGGATCAGTGTTGAGCGACAGTGATGGCAACAGTTGGTGGTTGTGATGGCACAAGCTACAAAGACTTGGCACCACGAGCTGGGGGTCTGTTCACATCAGCAGGGGAAAGCAGGTGACCTAGGTCAAGGTGGGCAAGCTGGTTCAGAGGAGGTCGGCATGCGTGTTGGAAGCCACGCCTCCTGGACACGCACGATGACATACATAACCTCTACACGCCACTGACCAAACATCACACCGCCCGCCTACAAGGCCGGCCCACGCATCTAAAGGGCGTTCAAATGGGGATAAATTATATATTTATATATGTATAAAATTGTGATAGTTTTGTAAACGTATCTTGAGAGTACATTTTCGAAAAAAAAAATAGCTGAGACAGTTTTCCCGTAATGGCATTTCAAAGTCAAAATTTGGATATTTTTATATTTATACAAAACTTAAAATCCAGTAAACATAATGAAATAAAAAAAAAAAACATATCAAAACTACATGTCACGGTCAACGGCTCGAAGCTTACGAAAAGTACTATAAAATATTTTTTTTGAAAGAAAATTGTTAAAAGAAATAAAAAATGAAAATTTTAGAAATGTTTTTAATTTAAAAAAAGGGTCATTTTTGACATGTTGAACTGTTAAATATTTCAAGCCGAAATTTTTTCGGATTTGTATAAAAGTAAGTCGTCATTCACATCTCTATAACCAAGATGTCGTAAAAACATAGGATCATCGCTTAAATTTGCGTTCGGCAGGCGAGTTGGCAGTGTCAATACTGTGCGCTATTTGTGAGTCGAGCGCGTAGATGCGATGGGGCAAGTAGTGATCGAGAAAGTCAACCTTATTGAGCTATTTTTCCTACGATCAGATAAATGCACGATAGTCGCATAGAGATTATTCCAGGAACAAACACATTGATCAATGTTTTCAAGCGATATTAGCGATGATAAACTGAAGTGTTTTGATGGGCATGCAGGATGTTGCAAAATTCCATGTCAATATTCTAGGGAAACAATCCTCACGTGTAGTGGAACAATAAGTGTTGTATAAACATAGACCCAAAAACGCACCGTTTCTGCGCTACAGTTGGCAATACATGACATATGGTTGATAGCGCACTGATAGGATCACGTTGCTGTGGGGCATCATTACAGCAGTACATAACATGTTACTATGCCACACACTACACCACTAACACACAGACAGTAGGAACAACTGCTTTTATATTTTACATATTTTACATTTATATTTTATCATATAACACTTTTTGTCCCTCTACACGTGAGGATTGTTTACCTAGATTATTAACATGGAAATTTGCAACATCCTGTATACCCTTGACAGCGAATGTTGCTAAATCGCAGTAAAGTCCCAGTTACATTAAATTAATAATGATGGGAAAATGAGAAATAAAAAAATAAGTAAATAAAACGAACAACCAAACTAAGGAAACCATATATTTGTATTCAGCAACACAAACAAATAATTCCGAAATACGAATAAGCGTGTGTGTAAGTTTGTCTATATATTTTCCAACAGAAACACTTCAGTTTGTCGTACATCCTCAACGCAAAGGTCATTCAAATTTGATATTATGAACAGAACATGACTACTTGCTAGCGTACCCACTAACATGCTGCCAAACTGAGTGATTCGTAAATATTGACAACTCTCTTGCAGAAAAAGCGGCACAATTAAAATACTTCGAAAGTAGATTTGGAAACGGAATTTGGGTATGTTGGAGAGTCATTTGTGCAGTTTATGTAATGCTTGCTGAGTGAAAAATAATGTTAGGAAGAAATGTAAATATTGTTGATAGCAGACAAGACCCTAATTTAGAAGACATGTTGCGGCATCAGGCAATATTCATTCAAAAGTTATTACGTGCATTTACGTCTGGTTTCTTTTTAAATGTCTCGTATTGTGTAAGTTATTTCGTTTCAAAACATTTGTGTACGCATGAAAGTTGCTTTTTGCATTCGACTAGATCAAGAAAGATAACGTTAATTAGAAACTTCCCTATCACTCATAAGCAAATGAAAATTTCCCATATGCTAGCTAGCTAGTAGTATGCTGGCAAGTCGAGGTGAACAAGAAGGTTTGTACAAGAAAGTTGTCCGTGTGTACTAGAAATAACATGGGGCAGTGCTGAAATTTACTCCGCTCTTTCCTCATCACTTCCTGATTCAAGCTATTATTGAATTCGTATTTTTACGAGATTATATAAGGTTATAAAGTTGCCACGCCATTTACTACAACAAATATTGCGATTATCATGTTGCCAGTGATATATAACAAAACGTCATTTGCGTCCGTAGGATTCTAAATTCTTCCAGACAAATGATTTAGTTTCGGGCAATTTTTGGCACGTCATAAAATGATAGAAAGTGTGGTTCTACAAAAATTCTCAATTCGTATGATAACTCGTTACTATAGAATCTCATAGTTATGAAAAATACTTTTCCAGAAATATAAGTTATTGGTTTGGTTTACTTTAAAATTTCCTTTAAAATATACATTTGTATTCCTAGTAATATATTTCTACTGCTGTTAATTTTGAGTTTCATTATGAATCGGAGCTTGCTTTAATTTTGATTTTCCTGGTATATTTGCCATGGTGTAGTGAAATTTTGGTTTTGTATTTGCAGAAGAATTGGTAGAGTAAAGATGTGGTCACTTTTCTTACACATTTTAAATAATGTATATAAAATATGAATGTTATATTTTAATATGATAAAATGTCGTATTAACCTTTACATGTCTAAATTCTTATAAACATTTGAAAACCAAACTAGGGCAACAATCTGGTTTACATTATTCTACAATAACGCTGGTAAGTGTGCAAATAAAGCACATGCAGTGTTATTTGTTTAGTATACCTCGAATAAATAAAAACCTTTATTTTGGTGCACATTCGAAAACATATTTTACCCTTTTTTTACATCTTTGGACATAAATTTATGGAAAATATCCTTAAAATGGGGTTTTTGGGTCTTTACGTAAACATCATTCTGAAGCAAATAGCACATCGAAATCTCGACTGTTTCGTTAGCTACTGAAAAATTATCGAAAACACATTTAACATATTTTTACTCCTTTAATCACAAAATTTCGGAACGTCTTGAAGTCCTATGTTATAGGCCTTCCTTTGTATGCTTATATGAATGAAGTAAAAATTACTATGTTAACCCATTGGCTTCGATCTGTATGGACAGTTAATAAACAACACATTTCCTTCATTTTAACTCTGTAGGAGTCAAATTTAGAAAAATCCCTAAACTTTTTTTGGGTATTTACAAATGCATAGTTTCGAAGCGAAAAGCAACTCGATCCTAAAGAGTCTGATAGATTTAGACAGTTAATTGAAAACACATTTAAGGTTTTTTCTCTCCCTAAATGTCGAATTTCGAAAAATTCTTAAATTCTTAATATGAATATTTATAATACACTCACTGAAGTAAAAGTCATGACGATAGGCCGTTTGGTTCAAGATGTGTAGATGAAACTGTGTAAAACACAATTCACCCCTTTACACACCCTTAGAAGACGATTTTCGAAAAAAAAAATAATAATAATTTTTAGTGCTCGCCTACGACTTAAAGGGAACCCACGCAAAAAATTTCACGTTTATAGGTCCTGTGGTTTGGGCTACGGTTTGATATGTCAGTTAGTCAGTCAGTCAGTGATCTCTTTTATGCATAGAGATAAGACAGCATCTTTCATAAAGCACGTAACTCTTATAATAGCACTAGCTGTCCCTTTGCGGATTCGCCCACGTGTAACTTTTAATTGCGTATTAATTGATGGTGTTACTATGTTCTCTGTATATCTTTAAAACAACAAATACAAACAGCTTTATCAAGTCCACTTCGCTGAGAGTACTTTAATTGCAGAACCTCTTTGTTTTTAATTCACCTTCATTTCTCTATAAAATTGCGGCATGGCTGCAGCTTAGCCCGCGTGAAATTATGAAATGTAAACAATAACTTTGGGTAAAATATGTGATGAAGGCATTTAACAGCTAGCGTACTCAATAACAGCGAACTATAAATTGTCTTAGCTCAGTGTAAAGAGCGCGCGCAATATGCTGGTATGATGTCATAATAATTCCAATCGCAAAGTCTTGCACGGGATACGAACCCGCAACCCCACCCCTCCCACACCACAAACTTTATACAATACCTGAGTGAATGTTAAAGGCAGGCCATGATAATTATTTCGTATGTACAGGCTACAGTAGAAAGAGGTTTTATTTATGAGTAGGTTGGCAAAATGAAACAACTGTTGAATTATTTATCCATGATCATTCTCTTTTTCGGGAGACTAACATTTTACTGTTTTTCATATCATTATTTTCGAATTTCATATAATCCTGAATTTGATTTGTAGATATTTACATAAATTTCATTCTTATCAAAAATCATCTCGATATCTCAACGGCTATAAGCGGTACCGATGATTATTCGAAAACACATATTTTTTAAACAACTTTCAAGGACGAACTTCGAAAAATCCTGAAATTGCTTTTTTGATGTTTACCTAAGATTTATTTTAAAGCAATAACCATTTCAATATTCTACTGGTTTAGGAAATAAGTGCGATTAATTAAAAACACGTAAAAAATTTTTAAGAGATTTAAAGGACGAATTCCAAAAAAATTCTAAGTCTTTTCAGATATTTCCTTTGCATAATTTTAAAGAAAAAAATCATCTGACTATCTGAAATGGTTTAGAAGAAATCACGGATTTATGAAATACACATTTTTCGGCTTTTCACCCCTTAATTTTCGAATTTCGCAAAATGGTAAAATTTACAAATATGTATTTGCTTGGACAATAATTTGTATCTAAAAAATGTTATGATAGATTTCCCGGTTAATGAGATATCAGGGATTCTTTGAAAACACATTTCACCCCTTCTCATCCCTTAATTATCGAATTTTGAATAACCCATTCTTAGTGTATGCCTACGGGGCAAGGGGAAACTTCCATCAAAATTTCATGGTTATGGCTACAGCGGTTTGGGTGAGTGAGTGAGTGTGTAAGTCAGGACACTTCAATTTATCTCTGCAGCAGGATAAGTAGCTATAGCTGTCCACGCGAAAAGCAGTATTGATTAAGTTTGTCCCTGCCACTAACAGCGACTTCAACTGGGCCTTACTTACAGTCACAGCAAAGTTGACGTTGTAGGGTAATTACAAACTTCTAAATGTAAGGGCATAATCGAATGAATTACGCAGTTTACGTGGAATGAGACTTATTTCTCCCGAGCACAACCATTGGTGATGGTACCCTGAATTACGTAGTAGTTTTTCAAAACCTTCACTTGAAGTTAAGTGCCATTAGGCAGTTTTAGCTGGACATTGTTTTGCAGAATTATATACTTATCTGGTGCCCCATCCTTGAGATTAGTGAGATGGCATATGTGGGATGATGCTGTCAAGGAACTTTAGTGGACAGTGCACTGCATAATACATTTTAACCACTTTTGAACGACTTCATCTAATTGCGCTGATTTAATCTGTCCTGCATTTTTTGTGTAAGTATTGCACACCTGCAAAGCTTTAATGGAATTTGAGCCAAGAACCTTTGGAACAATAGACCGGAGTTACAAACAACTACCCAACATAACGTAGAAATTATTCATGAAAACTAAATTTAAAAAATTTATCATTGATTTCCCAGGTTCATAGAGGTAGTGCAACAATACGTCTCGATATAACTGTAGGGCGAAACTCCTATATAATTTGGTTCTCGCTGATCGTACTTGTTTTCGGATCGTCTGCCTTGAAAGTGTACAAATTAAGTTTTCTTCTTAATAATAATGTTATCATATAAAATAAATAACTTACCTTACTTTTTTTAAAATACTTACGTAAGAATCATTCTGACGCGAACATCACCTCAATATCTCTACTGGTTAGATAAGTATCATCGGCTGATAGAAAACAAATCTTTTGCCTTTTCGCCCGTTTAGATGTCGAATTTCAAAAATCTAAATTTCACACCTTAGATATTTGTCCAAGTATTCAGGTGAAATTATAATCACGACGATGGCTCGTTCAGTCGAAGCAAATTTGGTAGTTAATTAAAAACCACATATAACACCCGTACAGTACTGGAAGCTCGAATTTTGAAAAATCTTAAAACCATTTTGCGGCCACTTACATAATCATCATCCTGAAGCGAAGATAAACTGAATGTCTCGATGGGTTCGATTCATATCGAAGATACATAAAAAACACAGTTAAGGTCATTTTACCTCATAGGCTAAGAGAATGTATCACATTTTAGTCTACTTAATTGGTGTTTCTTGGACGTGAAAACACGACAATAGCCCGTTAAGTTCAAGATTTATCGACGATTAATTAAAATCACATTTCATCACTTGTCACCCCTTTTAACCTCCTTAGGTGGGGAATTCCGAATATTCGGGAAATCACGCGCTACATAAAAACCAATGGGATCATATACATATAGATTGTGAATCGTGAACATATTTTACCCTTTTTTTAACCTCTTTGGGGCCGAATTCCAAAAATAAATTTCATTGTTATTTAGTATACATACAAAAGCGTTAATATAAAGCAAAGAGCACTTCGATGTCTCGATTGGTTCGATATGTATAATTGAAGGAATAATCGAAAACACGTTTCACGTATTTTCATCCCCTTAATTAAAGAATTTCAAAACATCTTGGAGTCCTTTCATAGACACATGTATGCGTAAATAATTTATTTAAGTAAAAATCACGACGATAGTCAGTTGTGTTTCAGTGACATAGACAGTTAATAAAAAACACATTTTACCCCTTTTTACTGTTTGGGGGTTGAGTTTCAAAAATCCTAAAAATACTTTTTGGGTATTTACATAAGAAACCTTTTGAAGTAAATACCGTCTCTTTATCCCGAATGATCCGACAGATATCGATAGTTAAACGGAAACGTCTTTTCACCGCCTTGAATGTTGAATTTCTAAAAATTCTTAAATTTGCTATTATTCATTTTTGTGTGTCCTATTAAAGTAAATATCACTATAGAAGGTCATGGGGTTCGATTTCTATCGAAATTTCCTCCGAAAAAACATTTCACCCTCTTTGAGGTTAAATTTTGAAAAATCCCTTCAAGTGCTCGCCTAAGACCTGATGGGAACACCCACAAAAAACTTCACGATTCTAGGTCCAGTGGTTTGAGCTGCAGTTTGAAATGTCAATCAGTCAGTCAGTCAGTGTTCTCTGTTATATATAGAGATGTATAAAAAATACAAACCATAGAGTCCTGCCTCTTGTTTCGACCGGAATGTCCATAAAGCAAACTGTTAGTTTAAGCTACCTGCATCTGCAATAATACTTGGTTTTGTACACATAAAATCGACACTTATTCACAAGACTTGGCGGAGGAAGATCAGCTAATGCAAAATAAGGGAACAGAATAAAAAATTCTGTAGATAACACATGCAACATATGTTTTCCGTTTTCGTCGGGAAATAAAAATTACCAAGCAGGTGCTGTAAAGAATCTTTTACGGGTCCATGGAATACTTCGGGCTACTTTTGTGAACCGGTTCAGCTTTCTTTGACTTGAGCGTGACATCACTACAATCAGGTTCACCTCGAACCTACAGCGAGAAGCTGCTGATTATACTGCGTTTATAAATCTCGCCTATAAAATACAGTGGGGCGTGCTCATAAAAACAACACGCAAAACTGATTTATTTGAGCTAGTTCAACCGGTTCGTACATTTAGTAATAACAACATAAAGAACCTGCAACAAAGTTTGACATGCAGCAAAACCGGTTAGCATTCTCATTAGACTGGTCTCGTGATTCTCACTTCCGGTGTCCTGACTATAAATTCATTCTTATCGAGGTCATCATAACTACTCGCTTTTTAAAAATAATAATAAGAATAGAAGATGTGTGCTGAAGTTGCTGTCACGTGCATCAAATGTGTCTTTATCCCTATGGAACTGGAACGTTGCTTGTCCTGCCATTTTAGAACAAAGAAATTTTTAAATGTTATGCACTACATGACGACATTTTAGCTTTGTACAAAAACGAAAACAGTGTTATATTTACTTAGAAGAATAGTTTTTGTCGAGAGTGATGTCTCATATGCGAACGTCTAATATTTTGAGACAATACAGAAGAAGGTACACTCCATGCAATATTGTGCCTGCTGGCTTAGAGGTTAATACTAACAACATAGAATTTGTTTCATAAGATTGTTAGTGCCGGAGATCGTATTAATTTTGTTGAAGTTATTATTATATTTGTAATTTCAAAGCATTACGCCAAAACCTGAAAAGGAATGTTTGAGAAGGTTACTTTCGAAAATAACACAGATCTGTTAAAGCTGCGTTTACAAGTATACAGATTTTTTTTTTAAACTGCCAATCGTGATCCAAAATTTTTGAAAACATGCCCCTGCATGTAAGATTGTAGCGTCTACTACTGATGAATTAAGTTTTTCAATTTTTTAAACACAAGGACGTAGATAGTCTCCGAACTTAGCGGCTATACTTAGTTGTAAAATAAATTATTTCATACAACTAGGCCGGTGCATTGTTTTCATAATTTTGAGTTGTATAAAGTGTTAATAATTAGTTTCTTCCGAATTCTGTACGTCGGTTTTCATTTTGTACGTACGTGTATCTCTTGACCCCGTGAGTCGTCTCCGTTATTTTACAACTGGCGGTCATACGAAACTTCAAATTTAGAATATCACATGAATGTATCGCCATTGTCGAAGGTACTTATTTTTAACTCTTTATTTAGATTTCTCTGGACTGTCAAAAATAAGTCTAACTATATAACAGTAAACAGAAAATGTAACGTAAATACGTAAACTGTATCCGTAACGAAACCGAACACTTGCAATACTAAAAAGTTTACGAGCACAAAAAATATCACGTAGTTATAAAGTAACTTTCTAATCTAAAAAAAACTCGGTTAGTCCACTAAATTACCTAGGGTGTAAATTATGTAATTGAATTATTTTATGAATGTAACCATTTGCTATCTGATTAATTCAAAACCGCTTGGATTAAGAGTTATTTTGAAGTGTAAGCTTATGTCTTTAACTGATTAAATATGGTAATCTGATCGCTTTTAAAATATGTTATTTTGCCTGAAATTATTCATAAATATTATATGTTATTACATGAACGACTTAGGCCGCGGTGACACTGCATACAGAACTACTTCACTTAAACATTCTCAGTTTTATGTGGCGGTTACACTAGCTACGAACTAGTTCAGATCGCTATCTTCTCGTTCAAAGTAAACTGGTTTCATTATATAGTTTGGAACGACATATTTTCGATGCTTCTCTCCTATTGGCTGTGTGGAGTAACAATCTGTTTAACAAATATGGCTGCTTCTTGTCCGACATTTTGCACTCGTTATTTTAAATTATCTTTTAGGCGTAAAATAATTATATCCACTTTACACACACAGCAGCATTTCAGGTAGATGTTAGAAGTAATGAATTTTGAGTTCAGATGCGATAATAATTAAAAATGGTACATTTCAGTTTCCAAGTTTGTTGAAGCTAGAAAATTCATTGAGTTTATAGTATTGTAATCTCGCAAACATATATTAGCTTTAAACACGATCAAGCATGGCTGTCGAATGTATTTAACTGAACAGAATAGCTTTTACTCTACTTGTAGGTGTAATTTCGGTCAGCGAGTAAAAAAAAATACTAAATTTGTTTGAAAAAAGTATTTAATAGTATGTGTGAATGAAGACATATTTCCATGATTATTTCGTTAAAATGTTTTTTATGTGAATTGATTTACGTTTCCCATGCCTGTGATGGAATAAATATTTAGCTCATCGAAACACTTTCATGCGCGATGTAACTGGGCCAACAAGAGCCTGTTCCAACACATGCGGGCTGCTATTACATGAGGCAATGATGCCAACTATAATAAAGTACCCTCACCCTGATTGTTGAGAATATGAGAGTATAGCTTCTCGTTGCACCATTCCTGTTTATGTTCTATCATTACGTCTGTGCGATTGAACTCTGAAATACGTTTGAAGCATAGAGTCTAAAGTTGTTTTAGTTTAGTTAATTGTATCCTTAGTTCTTTTTTGTGTAATTTTTTGCACAAATATATCGGACAGGTCATGTTTACAATATACAATCAAATGAATAAATGACATAAGATATACAATTAAAAGCAGAAAGTAATAGAGAGAAATGCAGCATTATTCTTGACAGTTCGGGCTCGTGGTCACGTGTGGGCTCATGTCAGCATTCTTCATAGTCTCCACACGCAAAATAAACAAAAAGGTGGAGAATAAACAGAATTTTAACCCAGAGCAAATATCATAAATAAGGATCTTCACAGTCACAGATCCACACAAATACTCATCGACTGAGTAAAAATCATTAACAATTAAGAATTCTTTAAGGAGTTTTTTGAACAGTTTAGTGTTTGGTAAAAGCGCATTTTGCAGGTGCCTGGGGAGTTTGTTAAACAATTTGCAAGCATTGCTTGAAGAACCTTTTTGTTGTAAAGTCAAGCTTGTGTAAAAGGTTTTTACTTCTAGTGATATATTGATGAAAGTGTTCATTCTTACGGAGCAACTTCTGATTTGTGGAGGTAAATGTGCGCAATGAGTAAATATATTCACAAAGTTATAGCTATACGGAAAACGTACTGTATTTCGCAGCCCTGCTAACCCAACCTTCTATCTGCCCAGACTTGATTCACTAACAGATGAGATTCAGAGCTTTGCTCATTTTGTTGCTGTACGGCTATTAATCAGGTGACATTTATAGAGTTACAGACGAGTACGTTACTGTTACTTGAGTTTTTGCTAGCGTACTGGATATAATGAATGGCGAGTGTGGATTCGACCCACTAACTTACACCAGTGATTACTTTTGTAAAATAAGGTACTGTGTAGATTTAAACTATTTGACTGAAAGAGCATTTTTAAAGAGATGCATGTGCTCGAACATTGATATTCAGAACTGACAAAAATTACAACGTTAAAAATTATGCAACTATTCTCAAAACGAGTAGATACTATTTAGGCGGTAAAAAGCCTCCTTTTCCTACCACCTTAACGTGAGTCGAACCGAGTTGGAATTACTGGGTTTTTGTATTGTTTGGTTTTTAGAAACACATGTTTCATACAATTTTATCATTATTACGCTCTAGTTAACTATAGAACCTCGCTATGAATTCAAAAATCTATATCATCAGATAAATGAATTTAAATGACGCAATAAATCATATACTATTTTAAAACGTTTCGTCTTTTCAGAGTAATTCGGTAATGCGCATGTCATAAACTTGTGACTTGAATCGAAGACATTTGTTAAGTGATAAAGGGCTATGGTAGCACTGTTTACAGATTTTAATGAAAATATTGTGACGTTTTAAGAAAGGAAGTTAGGCTTAGTAACAAATTTAAAATTTTGGGTAAGTCACATTACAAACATAAAAATTATATTTCCCTACTCCAAAATACAATAATAGAAATTTTTATAGTTGTAAGCCTGTTCATCATGGATTTTTTTTTTCAGTGAACAAATAGAAGAACAGCAGTTATGGTAAAAATGCCCAAAAACAGGCAAATATTACAGGATTGCCTAATTCTTAGTGGAGATATTATCAAAATGATTTTTAAAAACGAAAAGCAACACATCTGACGATTGCCAAAAGGACTAAACTCAATTGGAGAAACCTATTTGGTTTTCGCTAGGCTTCTGGGCTGGCATATTATGATAACATTCCAATTCATGCTTGGTTGAACAATACACTGTAACGTGCATTTGTATAACTGTATAAGGTATTAATTTTAAATTTGAATTGTAGGTGTATAATGATGAGTAATTTTAATGTTAAGATGTGTCTTGTTGCGTATAAATTTTTCAGCATCGCCTAACCAATGCCAATATGCAATCCTTAATTCAGTAGATAAACAGTGGCAGATTTTATTTCATTAAAAGTTTAATCACACAAAATTTTATCCTCCGTGGCTGGTACGTATGTTCCTTCCCCTCCGGATAGTAGGCACGTCCTACAGAGGTGGGTAATATTTCGTTAAATAGTTAAAATCAAAATAAGAAAACAAGGGTATAATTGCATTTTAATAATATGGTCAAGTTGTACGTAAATGTATTAATATTTTAATTTAGATGTAATTGGAAAATGAAAGTAGGCGATGTGAATTAAGACGAAATCTGCTCTCTAAGGGCTGGGCTTCGGAGGATGTTCGACGCTGATTGGCCGGAGGGCAGCCTCTCGTGACCACTGGTCTGGGAGGGTGGTTTCCCGCCAAGACTGAGAAGAGCCGCGAAAGAGGAGATGGGTCGAGGTATTTCTGGCCGCAGTTGTCTGGGGAGAACTAAGACCTCCAGATTAGTTTTCAGCTATTCGTTTCTGGTAATAGAAGCAGCGGTAGCTCGTGATACCTTTCGTCCTGAATCTATCATTACGGAATATTTGAATTAAAAGAAAAGAGGGCCGGTGGTAGATACCCCAGAGTATTGGACGTTAGCGACCACTTCTATTAAAAGCGTTAAGACCGTTATTTTCTTGCACGCCCTACGAGAGCAGTTCTCGGTGAGTTTAGTAAGCCAGAAAATAAACATTCAGTACTTATTATTGTCAAAATACATTACCTCCGCATCACCTGTATGTTACATGCGAGGAACGTCGTAACATTTCAAAAATACCTTTTCCTTGTTCAAAATCTTCACAGATATTATTTCATGTTAAAATTTTTCTTATATTATTAGTACATCTGTACATTCTCACTGTGTAATCAAAATACTTCAGATATTCACATCCACCATTGCAGGGATAAAGATATTCTTCTGTTATTTTATAAACAGGTCACGATAAAAGCAATACATTACAAAGATATTAATACATACATTATGCATACAATCATTTTGTGAGAAATTAATCGCAATTAATTATTATTGTAAAATTCAACCTGTGAGACAAGACTCTGTCTGAACTTTCTAAAAAGCCAAATATTAATAGGAAATAAGAGAAATGCTTGTTCCCTATTAAATGGCGTTTCATAACCCTAACACTGTCGGTTATCGTATATGGCACCACTCGTATGAGTAAAAGAAATCGCGTTATTGAAATTCATCTGGCGTACTGTTTTTTTTTTTTTTTTTTTTTCAAACGGCGACTGAGATATATTGTGGAGCGTATCACTTTATTGATGTTACCAAGCGCCTGTGAGGATATGCAATACGTCTCGCACTATTACAACGGAGGCCGCAACGGTGATGTTGTCACATTGCGTGTCTGTCCTACATTGGAGACGTGTTCGACCACCGGCGGAGTCAACCCGGATTTTCGCGTGTGGGAATCGTGCCGGACAAGTTTGCTGGTCAACGGTGTTTTTTTCGGTTGGATTTTAAATTCCCGTGCTCCTGAACTCCGACGTTACTACATACACAGTGTACTGCATTTACCCTCCATCGACTCGCAATGTTATAGGTGATAAAGAGACATCGAAATCACTCAATTTAGCGTTTATAACGCATTCAGGAAGAGTGGAGCTGGATCAGTTAACGGCCATGCATCCTATTGTACAATTTTTTTAAAGCTCATACGAGAGCATGTATCGCAAATCTATTGGCAGTTTCGTTTAAATCGGTTTTGCCATAGCAGAATCTTAGATTTTTTTTTTTTTTTTTATAGAAAATAAACTATACGCATTCGACTAAAAGTTATATCAACAAAATTTTCGTTAGTTACATATTTAACTAAAATCATCAATACAGTCTTGAAAAATTCGCCAAACATGTTTAAAACACGTTTAACACAAAACTGTCACACATACGTTTTAAACTCTGCTCTCGTTTAGACTTAAAGAATTATAATCCTGAAGATAGCAAGTACAGGGGGAGAATGATTTTAAAAAACTTAGAGTACCTGCATATTCAATTATTTTGGGGCAGTGGCTGGAGCACTTGCCTACCACTAAGGCGATCCGGGTTCGATTCCCAACGGGGTCGAGGCCTGGATTTTCGCATGTAGAGATCGTGCCGGACGATACCGCTGGTCGGCGGGTTTTTTCGGTGATATCCCGTTTCCCCTGTCCATTAATTCCGGCGCTCCTCTATACTAACATCAGGTTACCCCTCACCAGCTCCAAAGACTTCGATGTTGAGTGCTGACCAAACTCTCTCACTCACTCTGCCTGGATATCACACACGCAGCTCTATACGAGCTTTCACAAGAAGCAGTCCAACATGATAAGATAGAGTGACCATGCTCACCTGAGAAAACCCACTGGTCGTTGAAATCGTCCGGCACGACTCTTAACACGCGAAAATCCTGGGTGATCGAAACCGGATCTTCTCGTTGGGAATCCTGCGGTGGGACCGCAATTTCTTCTGTACTTCTTCTCCCATTATATGGTCTTTCTCAACCTGTCTGCTGGCTTCGACGAAGGCTATGCTCTCTTCTTTCTACAGTTTTTTGAGATATATAATTTTTAATCTTAAACGAGAGCAGATATCAAAAATATGTTTCGCAGTTTTGTATAAAATGGTTTTTGCCGTGGTAGTTATTTTCTTACAAAACAATTATTTATACGGTTTCGACTAAAAAGTAAATTAAACAGAAATTAGTTTATACATAATTAACTAAAACCATATTACTTAAGGCTAAATGTCCCCATTTTAAATCACGCCACGAGGCAGCAACAAAATGACCAATTTTTTCTACAGAAATAACTCGGCAACCCATGAACGGATTTTAATGCGGGAAACGGCATTTTACATCGTAATACCATACTAATGTAGGTAATTAGTTTGCATGCCATTAAAATTATCCGATATAGTAATGTTTTAAAAACAATGTCTAAAACGCCATGGTTTTTCAAAAGTCGCCTTACAGGAACATGGCCGTGAATAGACGAATTTAACGCAATTTACAGATTTTGAATAGGTCAAATAATTTTGTTGGAAACAGAAAAATAAGATATTAACATGTAAGGTGTCGCGATATATGATTCACGCCCCCCTCCCCCATTTTTTACCTTCGCGCAAATAACAGTGTTAATGCGACAGTCGGCCTCTGGTGTGCTTCCAAGGTCAAAAGCATCCTTCCCATCTCTCTTTTGTAAATATATATAGTACTGTTTGAAAATACATAACGCTGGGTGTTACGTTTGTATGGCAGCTTGGTAATTACAGACAGAAACACTCAACAACTAAACCCACTATGCTACCGTTATTAATAGACGGTTGTTAGTAAGTATCATCCAAGCTTTCGCCTGGCGATAACTCAGAAAACTGTGGAAAACACGAAGCCATATGCGTTTCGTTTTCTACAGAGGTAGCGTCACTGCTCCACCTGGCTATTACGTACGTCTCAACTTTGTTTCTGACTCGCAGGAATAAATCTTTTTCTTTCAGATGCTAGTTACCTTTTGTGTGTATGCGTAATGTCATAAATCGGTGCAGATATTGCAGATAAAATTATAACATCACTGAATTTGTTTATTTTAAGAAATGATACACTATGTCAATTTATGAGTTGCATTTTGCATGGGATGAACACACGCACTTTTTTTTTTTTTTCAAATCTTACTGTACATATTATCTAGTCATTACAGGCACCGCTTTGTGGCGTCTTATGAATGTAGTTCATAAAAGTCGGACTGAAAATTATTTAATTGTTGAGGAACACCAACTCCAAAGAAAGCGGGAGGTCCTGGAGTCCTTCCCCGGGAAATTTTGGGGTTCCAAGGATCAAGATGAGGTTTATTTAAACATTTTTCATTCCTAAAATATACTAATTACACAGCTGGTTGAAATAACTATTTTCTATTGTAGAAAATTTTTTTGAGTGAACAAATTTACAAAAAAAAAAATCATTTACCTCATGTACTGTTGAAGCCCTAAACACACAACAAAATAATGAATATAAAAACAAGGAGAAGCCTGAATGTTAAACTTACAAGCTGCAGTAGCAGTAAGAATGTTCCACACAACATAAACAATTAAATAAAATAAACTTTTACTCGAATGTATTGGTTTGTGGACATACGCCATTGCTCGTGTTTTGTTGACCAAACTTGTATTGAAAGACAAAGTGACAAAATAAAAAAAAAAAAAACACAGAAAACGAAAGAAAAAAGAATCCCAGACGAAGTTCTTCTGGGATTGTGTTTTCTTGCGTTTTCTTACTATAACAGCATACAAATGTTGTGCATTATTTGATAAACGATTGGTTCATTGTTTCAGAAGACAGCTTTCTCGTCCCATTCCCTTTTGCCACACAGACAGCAGCAAAAATAATATCGACACTGATAATGCGATGTATAGCCTATATGAAGTTATAAAGTATTTGTGTGAGTGTGTGTATGTGGAGAGGGGTTCGCGACATGTGTATTTACATAAAACTTTTTATATTGATCAGTAAAAATCTTATGTTCTTCATTACATGTATAGGATTAACATCTTCCTCCGGTTTGAAGTTTTCGCTGGCTTTGTTTTACCTAGTAGTTTGAATATACAAATACGCGTTTCAATTTTCCTAATTTTCATTCTAACTCCAAGAGAAACAATATCAGGGGATGCTTAAGTATATCAGAAGGGGTCCTTTTTTGTCATGAAGTACGTAACTATTTGATTTAGTCCGCCTAAAATATACCGCTCTTGTGCACCATCCCTCAATAAAATCAAATTTACAGGGCCAAATTATTAGTAATATTATTAATTGATTTAATTTACATTTATAACAATGTGTTAGGAAATGCAGTCCGTAGTTACCACGTCTGTATGAATTTTTCATGTTAGTCTACCAGAATATATTGTTCCTACACCTGCAATTTACCTATTCTGATTATGTAGTACTTCATTGCCGTAACTGGTACGCACAGACATGAAATTGATCTGAAGTAGGTTCTACGGCACTGTAGGCAAAATTCTTGGTTGCCGATGAGCATAAATGGAGTTAGTGTAGGAGTGGGCTAAATGGCAGAACCCCGATAAAACCCGCCCATCGGCGACATCGTAAGACATGATTTACCTGGCCGGAGCACAGACTAAATAGTATTACAGACGCGAAATGACGTGGTGGATCGTTTGATATTGGCGAACTTCGCCGCTCATTGGTTTTCCGAGACCACTGATGCCAGCCTTGCGTCTGTTTGGCTCCTGCGTGTTACGGCAGGTTTCCTGTTGGCCTGGCTGCCGATAATCAGAGCAGCTCTCTCACGTTGATTGGCAGTAGGTGTTTCCGCCGGATAATTTAAACGACATGCAACCTAATAACCTACATTAGTATGGTATTACGATGTACAATGCCGCTTGCCGACTTAAAATCCGTCCAAGGGTTGTGAAGCTGTTTATGTAGAACCTTTTGGTCCCGAACGTGCTGCCATCACTTGGCAGAGATTCGCACTATAAATGGGGGACATTTAGCCTTAACTTCCTTGAAAACGTGGCCTTAAAATTGTATTTGCCTGACGCATGGACACTGTTGCAGCGTGTCACGCGTATTTTTTTTTTTTTCGCGAAACCACTTAACTTATTTACATTACTTTTATGCATTACGATAACACACACTTGAAACTATAGTTACGTGTTTTTTTTTTAATTCAGCACGCCTGTGAGAAACTTAATTTTCGGGTCTCTCAGAATTGCTAAAACGGGCTACTTTAGACTGCTGTAACTTCGAAAAAGCCACCTAAATTAGTAAAATCAATGCGAGAGGAATGCGTTAGCTTTTATTTCATATTACACAGAAATAAAATTTAAAGGTCGCCGCTTATAGGACCATAGGAAAATGACTACAAGGAAAACCTTGCATGCTAGGTTGACGCGCTGTGAATAGAGGCGACATGCTTCCCGTCCAGCGTGGTACACTGGCTCTTATCGCCCCGCTGTTTCCACGCGTCAAACGCGAACATTTGAGACCACCGCCTACTGGCCGTGTGTTTGTGTGAGCGAGGCACGGCGCCAAGGGCGATGTTGACCGGCTCATCTGGCGCGGTATCGCCTCTACCGCAAGACACCGAAACAGCGTGCAGCGATATCGTAGTTCACTCTCCTGACTTGAGACTTTAGGTGGTGACCCCATCTATTTATTGGAGGAAAATGTTAAGAATTTACTATTACATGTTTCTCCAGTAGTTTTACACGAATCCCGTGACTAGTTTTTCAGGTATAACAGGTTCAAAAAGCGGTTTTTAGCCATTTGAGAAGCTCGGGAAAGGGGTTTTTTTTTTTTTGCGTGATGTTTTGAAAGTTCCTTTCCATCATCGTTTGACGTGTATTCCTTTCTCGTTCATTGACACGGGGTTTATGGCCCGAAAGTCAGCTCTCCCTCCATCTGCCCGCGCTGCACCCTTACTTGCAAAAGTAATGCAGCACATGGCATACGTTTACATGTCTCTTCACCTTGCCTCTTCCTTCTTCCATCAAATGTAATTAACTAGGCTTTCTGCCTGTGTTCTCATAAAACTTGTCCTCCTTACCACTCGGAAAATGTCTCTGACTTTAATTACCTCAATAGCCTTTACCTTAGACTTTCCTTATGAGTCGTCGGAAAAATTTTAGTCTTCATTATGCAAGGCATACCACTTATCAAATTTTACGAGCCTTCAGCCGACATTGTCGGCAAACTCGTTCCACATCTTGTGGTATATTTCTTCATGCATAATATTTCCCATGTTTAATTCAAGGCCTTCTCTCTCAATGCTATCTTCAAGCCAAGCTTTAATATCTTGAATTTTTCCACAACCATTATTATAACGTGTTCAATGGGGTCGTCAACACCACAGACTTGACAGAGTGTTGAAGTCTGTAGAAGTGAAGAGGTTTTGGTCAGCGCTTAACATCGAGGTCTTTAACGCTGGTGGGGGTGATATGACGTAAGTATGGAGCAGCGCCGGAATGAATGGGAGGGGGGAAACGGGAGATCCCCGAGAAAACCCGCCGACCAGCGGTATCGTCCAGCACGATTCCCACGTGCGAAAATCCGGGGACTGACCCCGCCGGGAATGGAGCCCGGATTGCCTTGGTGGGAGGCGAGAGGTCTGACACCTCGGCCACCGCGGCCCCTGTTAAGTCTTTAGGTTTTGATCGTATAGTTTTGCCTTGAAGTTACTATGACCAGTAGCCAATTGAGTTCTATAATGGGCCGTTGTTATGAACTTTCTTGCCATTTGATTTCTGACATTCGGAATAAGTTCTTAAGTCCATAGTCCATTTTCGGTGCCGTCGCATCTCTCTTGCCATGCGTTCAGAGTGATTTCTCTCCTGTTCCTTGCTGCCATGGCGAGTCTTCCTCTTTCTTTCATCAGTAAACCTATTGGTACGATGCCTGCCAGCATCTGTAGAACATCGGTTGACGGCAAGCACCATTGACACAACAGGAGGAAGTGGAACAGGTACGTAAAAAAATAATAAAACCGTACTTACAAACTCACTGCAAACGTATTCAAGTGCATGGTAGACGACGGACGCTCAAGAGTATTGTGTGCCGGTTCCAAATTTCAGTGTTTGACGCTTGGGAACAGCGGAGTGATAAGAGCCAGAGTACCACGCTCGAAGGGAAACATTCTGCCGCTAATCACAGCGCGCTAAACTGACGTGAAAGGTTTTAGTTTTCGTTGGAGTCTATTCTCCTACGGGTATTTAAGCGATGACCCGTGAATTATGGTTTTGGATAGTTTGCGGTAATGGCCAACGCATGCATGTCGTTTTGCACTTTACGAATCCTGGTCACGTTACAGCAGTCTAAAAAACAGTTTTTAGACAATTTGAGTGACCCGAAAGTCATATTTCTAACAAGCGTACTGAAATTTAAAAAAAAATATATGAACTGTAGTTTCAAGTGTTTTTTTCTGAAAGGAGGAGTTTTCTGTATACACACACACACACACACACACACACACACACACACATATATATATATATATATATATATATATATATATATATATATATATATATAAATTCATTATATTTTAAAATCTAAAATCACAACAAAATCAATGCGGTTTTTATTTATTTCTTGGGTTTGTCAGTGACACGGTTTTTTCAGTACGAATTATTTAATTTCGTTGTTTTTTTTTCTTCCCAAGCATAAAACCTGCTACATAAATCTATAAAAGCGAATTTTTTTTATTGTAGTAAAAATAGTCTCACTGCGTGACTATAAAACAAACCATACCTCGTAGAAATATAATCACTACACATACAATTTACAATTACATTTTTAGGTGAACTTTAAGGGGAGGGAGATACTACGTTCCTACCAAGTGTAAGTTTTGTGACAGTTATCTTCCCTCTATCGCAATTGTGATATTGGAGGGAAGAACCGTTGGCTGCGCAGCGTCAATGCTCTGAGCTTATAGACCTCACATGTGTCGTTTACCTCGGAGGCCAGGAGTGCATTATATAATTGTGAGGTACTGCAACATTAAGAGTGCGTGTAAGTTAAATAAACGCTGAATACATCAATTAATGAGATCTACGCTTTTTTCGAAGTCGATATGGATAAAATACTCAAAGAGTATCCTAGATTATGGTATTTGCCAACTTTATGAGTAAATATTTAATACAGAATTACAAATTCGTTACGCGTTACGCAGTTAAATGCACGGAATTCCGGCGTCAGAGCTTGTGCCTCAAACGTTAGTAACACTAGAAACAATTTTGTTTAAAACGTTGGCTAAAACTATTGTCTAGGATTGCTATTGTTTAATTTTCGCATATTGGCTTCAAGAAACCGACAGTTATAGATTAATGCTTTTAGCGTTGAATTATGTACTACGCCCTCTTAAACCAGAATAAACACTTGAGAATACACGTTACATGCGATTATACGTAAATAATCCCAATGTCACTAATAAGAGATAATACATATAATTACGATTAGAATGAAGATTAATCCAGCTGGGCCAGATGTGAAGAGAACATATGCTATGTTAATAACGTAGTTAGGTAGAAGCACCTGATGTAATATTATTTAATTAGTGTCTGGCAGTTGCAATGTGACCACTTGACCGCTACGGCTCGTATACTAGTGATGCCGGACGTGTTTGCATGCTCTCATAGACCCTGGATAATGGCCATATATTAACTCATTCAAAATTATGGTCGCTATTTTTACGGTTGACTAACGGCTACGTGATTTTTTTCGTTGATTTGCAAATTTTCTACTATAAACAATCTATATATATATATATATATATATATATATATATATATATATATATATATATATATATATATATATATATAAATGAAAGCTCACTGATTGACTGACTGACTGACTGACTGACATATCAAACTGCAGCCCAAATCGCTGAACCTAGAATAGTGAAATTTTTTGTGGGGGTTCCCCTCAGGTCGTAGGCGAGCACTAAGAAGGGATTTTTCGAAAATCGACCTCTAAAGGGGTGAAAAAGGGTGAAATGTGTTTCCGAAGAAACGTCGATAGAGCTCGAACCCGACGGCCTATCATCGTGATTTTTATTTTAATAGGAAACTCGTAAAATGCATATTGGCCAATTTAAGGATTTTTCGAAATTTAACATTTAAGTGGCTGAAAAGACCTTAAATGTGTTTCCAATCAACTATCGATATCTATCGAACCCTTCGGGATAGAGAGTTGATATTCACTTCAAAATATTGCTTACGTAAATACCCAAAAAGTAGTTTTACGTTTTTTTTTTAATTTGTACCCCCAGGCAGTAAAAAGGGGCAAAATGTGTTTTTAAAGAATCGTCTTTATCTTTGAAACACAATTGGCTATCGTCGTGATTTTAACTTTAATTGGTTACTTTTACAAATGTCTATGACAGGACTCAAAATTGTTTTGAAATTCTTTATTTAAAGGGGTGAAAATACGTAAAATGTGTTTTCGATTATCCTTCCATAT